>QLTV01000448.1:750979-761684 GCA_003457575.1 Thermophis baileyi
CTTCCACTCTGTTATTCTATTCTATTCTATTCTATTCTATTCTATTCTATTCTATTCTATTCTATTCTATTCTATTCTATTCTATTCTATTCTATTCTATTCTATTCTATTCTATATAGAAATAAAAACATATAAGTTAACCCACCTATTTTCTGAAATGTTTGGGAATTTTTTTTCTCATTTTAGACTACCAAGGCTCTGAGTGAAAGGAATTATGTTTCCCTCTGGCCATGTAAACACACTTAAAACATGATGGGTTCTTTTTAGTTTTTAATAAACACATAGAGACAAGTAACCCACTCTTAAAGATTCTTAAAGACCATGGAAAAATATCCTTAATGCTGATAATACTAGTTATCTCTAGAGACACGGAGAGCTATCTGAGGGACAGCATTTCCCCACATACAGCAGCCTTCCCCATTAGAACTCTCAGAAAAGGCATGCTGTGGATACCATTGGCTAGAAATCTACATTTGATGGGTCCCAGGAAATGTGCTTTCTCTGCTTTATGGAACATCCTCCCCTCCCCAATTAAATTGGCCCATCCATCTCAATATTCCCAAAAAATAGAAGAAGAAAAGAAAGCTGGTTTGATCTAGTAGTTAAAGCACCAGGCTAGAAACCAGAAGACTATCAGTTCTAGTCCCTTCTTAGGCATGAAAGCCAGCTGGGTGACTTGGGGCCAGTCAATCTTTCTCAAACCAACTCACCTCATAGAGTTGTTGTTGGGGGGAAAAAATAGGAGGAGGATGGAGTATTAAGTATGTTCACTGCCTTGTTTATTTATAAAAATAATAAAAGTAGGATAAAAATAAAGTTAATAAAGTTAAATGAGATCTAATTATAATTGAATTGGAGACTAAGCTAAATAGCTTGATTATTAAGGGGGGCATGTTTTATTCATCTATGGTTTGTATTTTTGGTTTTTATAATATTTATTTTTATATTTGTACTTGCTGTTTTTATATTTTCTGTTTTATCTATTGTGTGTCCTGCTCTGAATAACTTTTCATCAGATGAGCTGTTGTATAATTTGATCAATCAATCTATCAATTTACCCCCATTCCCTCCATTACTCCAATGTTGTCAAACTACAAGATAGGCAACAGTGAAAATAATGAAATTCCCCACCAAACTGCTTCTTTTGGAGTTGGAGAGTGGAAATCTGGAGTGTTCTCAGAAGAGTTATCAAGAGGTTCAAGATGGTGATTGCAACCATACAATTAAAACCCTGGTATTTATATGTTGGACATTTAAAAGGGGAAGAGCTTTAGTAATTGACCACTATTTCTCTCTTTTCCTCCCTCACCCATGCCATGAAGGTGTCTGCAGGGAAACAGTCATAACATGGAAATATTCTGGTTCTAAGATAAAGGGGTAATTAAATGGATTTGTCATCAATTTGGTATTAACTTAAATGTTGCAATTTGGTTCCAGGAATTTGAATACAGAACCATATTAAATATAGTTTTGAAGATAAAAATATTAAGGTTTAAATCTAATGGAATATTTAGGCAAGACTTAAAATTCAATCTGCCAATTTCAGTGCTGCTATACTCTGTTTTTATTTCTATCACCATATATTTATTTTATATTATAAATAGTTTAAAATGCTGAAATTACAAATGAAATGGGTGTAATCTAATACTGATTATTCTTAATGTTGCCTAATTAAGAAGAATTAATGGCTAGAATTGTTAGGATGGTCTAGGAGTTGAAAACCAACATATCTGAAGGGTTTCAGATTACAGAAACATAATTCAATCAAGAAATCGATATTGCATGGTATTATCATCATATACTTTATGATCTTTCATTGCTGCTTTCTTTCAGAGAAGGAAGGAAGGAAGGAAGGACCGGGCAGTCACAGTTTTTAAAAACGTCAAATGGTGGAGCTATCACATAGCTTTCTAATACTTAAAACCCTGTAGGAAAAGCTGCATTCAAAAGGAGCTGTGAAAATGAATTCAGTCCTTAGGAAATTGTATGGAAAATAAGTATGTAACAAGGAGAAACACTTTTTTATTATTCTGATTGCTTTGTTCCATAAATGTTAAATAATACATTCTTTTCTTTTTCCTTTAAACTGCGCTTTAAAAAAATCATTGCATTATTACTCTGAAGCAAGTTGTATGTGGTACAAGAATATTGGGTTTTCCATATTATTAACAATGTCACATATGACACCTTTTATTAGTCAAAGTTCTGTTTAAAGAACAGAAAGAAAACAGATTTCATGGGAAAGCTTATATATGTTATGAAATATCATTGCTACAATGGGAATCAATAAAAGCAGAGACAAGAGTATACATGTTCATGGATTCATGCATTAGAAATGTATGGAATTGTACCGTTAGAAGGCAAAAGCCTTCATGGCATCTTCTAGTCAGACCACACATTAATCTTGGCTCTGCCTGACCCCAAGAAACCCCAGGTCACACAAAAAAAGAACCACCTGAGTCTTTCAGCCAAGTCTGACACTTTGAATGAAACTGATAGGAGATTGGCAGACATCTCAATCAAAACCGCTAGAAATCCCCTCAGGACATGGAAATCCTTTATACCCACAAAGACAATAAAATTGGCCAAAGGTTACAAGCCCATTCAGGTAAATACCAGATCACACACCTATTAATAAACAAAAAGTTCCCTTCCTCCCTGTAACTTACACCTGCTGTTGCAATGTTAATTAAACAGGAAGCCAGTTGATATGGTAATGAGTGGGAAAATTTGGCAAGTTCAGCAGGGTGCCTAACCACTGAGCATGCTCTTTTGGCCATCCAATTAATTGCAGTTTGCAATAATTCCTGGGGGGGGGCGTTCTACTCCTGGGAGGAGCAAGAGGCAGGTAACTACCTCAAACCTGTAGTTGCAAACAGAGTTTACTCTGTAGCCTACCTTTCGATTGCTATACTGCATGTCATGTTGTCGAAATAAACTCTGCTCCAACAAATTTTCCCGGTGTATTCCTTAGATTCAAACTCAAAACTTTCCTCTAACGTATGTGTGAATATTTCTTTATATTGTACAGTGTGTTTATGTAACATGTTAGGTAAAATACAAAATTAGGAACCAATGCTCCATATAATAATGTAAAATTATGCATAATGCTTTGCAAGGCAAACATAATCACTGTTCCCTAGAAAAAATACTTAGATTTCAATTCAAACAACTTATCAAGAGTATTGGAATAGAATGCTACATTTGTATTCAGTTAGTAGAAGTATATGGGCACAAGCAGTGAGCAATCAATGGGTGGACAAAATAAATAAAGGAAAATCAGAAGAGGAGAAAATTATCTGAAGCAAAGTTAAAGGGGAACTCCAGAGTTTTGGACATGGTCCCACATACTGCTGCCTTTGGCCTCTTTAGCCCAAGAACGTGGCCCATCTCCTGCCCTATATTATATTTTAAAAGTTTTTGACTTCACATATAAAGTTTGGCATATTCATTGATTCAATATTTTGCAATCCAAAGTGAGAATTTACATACTTAACATCTGTCTACGTTTTGCTAACCTGACATTCTCTAAAAATGTTAAACCTTAATTCCCATCATTCATGCCACTGACCATTCTGGCATAAGCTAATGAAATAATTCCATGGTTTCTTTAAGATGTAGGTCTGAATGTGAATAGATCAGTTTTCTATTCTCATTAGCCCAAAGCTTATGTATAATTTTCAGTTGATAAGGACATTCAGATCCCTTTCATATGTACTCCTGTATCTCCCATCCTATATTTGTGGTTTAATTTTTTCTTCCCATTTAGTACTTTACATTTATTCTCACTATATTTCCTTGTGTCAATTTCAATCCTCTGCTGAAGACTGTCTTCATGCTTTCAAATTTTCTCTCTCTTTTTTAATCTTCCTAATCATTGGGCATTTCTCTCTCCACATATGATTAAGCCTCTTTATAAAAACTTGTTGATGTGAGGAATTAGTACAATGGTTTGATGATTTGCTCATGCTCTTGTGTTTTTCTGATTTGCTATAAATATATGCACCCATCTTCACTAGCCCACATATTTCATTCCATTATCACTGAGCTGTTAGCACCTTAATTGCCTCTTACCTTAGGGTTAAGCATGTTAATTCACTGTAGGGCCAAAGACATTGTCGTAGATTGTGGTCTAATATAAAGAGAAGGAATTCAGATCTCTCCTTGTTAATATAAGCCAGAGGTCTTCAAACTTGGCAACTTTAAGACTTGTGGACTTCAACTCCCAGAATTCTCCAGCCAGCATAGCTGGCTGGAGAATTCTGGGAGTTGAAGTCCACAAGTCTTAAAGTTGCCAAGTTTGGGGACCTCTGATATAAGCTGAATACTTGACTGGTAATGCCTAACTGGATGCAAATAGTTAGCATCCCATTCCAGTAGTTTTGTTTAGATGACTGAGTTAAATGTAAGTATGGAGGTGAGGATGTTGCTTCTCCTGCAAAATATCATACATAATTTTACATTATTATATAGTAGATTGGGCTCTGATAGCAAATAAATCAATTTCTACGTCACTGTAGGCAAGACCACCAGCCATCTGTTTGGCTTATATCAGCAATGCAAAGGCTTTCCAAGCAGAATGCTTGACTCCCTCTCCAGAGGCCTGTCCTCTGTTGAAGACTGGGGGCAGAGGCAACCACCATATCATAGCATTTCCACCACACCAGCTGAGATAGCTCATCCCAGTGGCTGCTCTCTGGAGGCAGACAAGAAGGCTGCCATGCTGCTTTACAGTGTGTTCAGCTGCTATCAGGATTTATAGAGTAATTGAGGGGAAGGGGATGGTACGCTCCAGGGATTGGTTACACGGGAGAAGCCTTTCATCTTCAGGTCATCTGACAGCTGGGTGGCTTGTGCAGGATGACATGAGTGATGGTCGAAGCCCAGTGATTGAAAGACAGCACACAACCAAACACGAGGCACACAATGCCTACAATAATAAACACTAATTGGCAATTTGACCATACACCAACAGAAACGGATGCTGAACATCAAGAGGAAAAAGAAAAGAACCTGGAAAATAGGCTTTAGGTAGTCAGATGGTAAGCTGAAGCTGGCAAAACAAAAAGTTTAGACAAACTTGCTATTATAATTACTATTATCACTATTATTTTAAACAGGGGGGGGGAGAATCTCCACTATAGGAGTTCAAAATGTGCCCAGCATCAACCCAAATCTACAGTGTGAATTGAGTGCAAGATGCTGTCATTGCTTCAAAGTCAAAACAGAAACTCATACGGTATTCCTCCCCTCTCTAAAAAACAAATAACCCTTGAAATGACTATAAAGAAAAAGGAATATACAGGTAGTCCTTGACTTATGACCACAATTGGGTCCCAAATTTATGTTGCTAAGTGAGAACTTTGTTAAGTGAGTTTTGTCCCATTTTACAACTTTTCTTGCCACATTTATTAAGTGAATCACTGCAGTTGTTAAATTAATAACACGGTTGTTAAGTGAATTTGGCTTCCCCATTGACTTTGCTTGTCAGAAGGTTGCAAAAGGTGATCTCATGACCCCGGGACACTGCAACCATCATAAATATGAACCAGTTGTCAAGCATCTGAATGTAAATCATGTGACATGAGGATGTTGCAATCGTCATAAGTGTGAAAAATGGTCATAAGTCACTTTTTCCAGTGCCGTTGTAAACTTTGAATGGTCACCAAATGAACTGTTGTAAGTTGAGGACTACCTGTATTGCATATTCATTATAAGAAGGTAATTTTTTCTTAGTTGAAGGTATTCCATAGTAGCCAATTTTAGCCAACTACTTAGAATTAAGGGTCACAGTCTGAGCAACACAACTGCCAGACCCATGGCTGTGAGCCCCAATGTTAACAACCCCACCTTGTATTTGTATCCAATGGACTTAAGCAAAAGAGAGTCGTCAGATGATGAGCCCTATCATTATCTTTGGATGGTTGCAGTTCCTCAACTTTTAAACAACTTGTAATAAATGCTTTTCAAAGGCTGGGAACAGAGATGTTGTCTATGCAAAGCATATATATTATTAGTAAGCCATTATGGTGTCTCTTCTTTGAAAAAAGGAAAATAAATGTTTCTAACCAGTTTAATAAATTATACATATATAAATGCACACTATTTCTTTTCAAATAAGCAAACTGCTAAAGAAAGGGAAGGGAGGGGAAGGGAAGGAAGAGGAAGTGAAGGGAGAAAAGAAACTCCAATCAAATCTAATTTATGCCAACACAATCCTATATCTCCTCATATATTTTCATCCAGATTGCACTCCATGCATACATGATTCAGATATTGCCTTGTATATTTCAATTTTTCTGATGAGAATTCTCATCAATTCTCTTCAACCATGAATTTCTCAATGTTCCCCTTCCTCTCTACCTATTCATTGTTCCTTCCTTTATTTGTCTTTTGTCCCATCTTCATTCAGTCTCTTGATATGACCAAATCACTTCAGTGTATGTGTGCACGGCTTCTGTGCATGCACGGCTTTCACGGCGAGGCTCGACCGAGCAGCTTTTCGGGGCCTGCTCCCCTCCATCTCTGCTCTCCGGGGCAGCAGCTGCTTCTCTTCGCACTGCTGGGAGAGCGTCTTGTGCAATTTAGCAGCTGTGAGCCGCTGCTTTCCTCTAAGTCCCATCTGGAAAGCGCTGCGGCTGAGAGAAACAGGATTCAACATGGCTGCTGCTTCTCTGTGCCGCAGCACTTTCCAGATGGGACTTAGAGGAAAGCAGCGGCTCACAGCTGCTAAATTGCACAAGACACTCTCCCAGCAAGAGCAGCAGTGGAGAGAAGCAGCTGCCGACCCAGAGAGCACATGGAGCATCTCCGCGAGTGACCGAGGCTCAGCAAGGGATGGAAGAAGCAGCTGTGAGATCTCCGCTGCAGCACTTTCCAGATGGGACTTCTTACAGGTAAGAAGAACCATCCGGTCCATTCCCAAACCGCTTCAGCCCTCCTGTGCCCACGCCGCCCCCCTGTGGCCCTTCGGCCTAGTGTGGCAGGCAGCAGGCTGAATTAGTTGCTTCGGCCTGGGAGGTCGTAGTTTGAGGCCAGAGGTGGGGTGGCATGTGGGTGGAGGCCCGGGGCAAGGCCGGAGCAGGGGAATGGCGCATTCCCTGACCCGACCGAGGTGAATGGTGAGTGGGCAGAGGCTCTGGGGCAAGTCCAGAGCTGGGGAATGGCATGTCCCTGGGCCCCAACCCGAGGCGAAGGGCGAGCGGGCGGCATGCTTATCTTTGGTGAGCAGAGCAGGCGAGATGCAGAGGTGAGGTACGGAGATTAGCTGGGCCACGTGGTGAAGGCAAGATATAGAGGATGGGGTGGGGTGGGGTGAGCAGGTGGGCAGGGTGAGTGGCGAGTGGGTGAGCGGGTGCGGGGCCAACCAGAGGTGGTATTTGCTGGTTCTCCGAACTATTCAAAATTTCTGCTACCGGTTTGCCTGAACCGGTCCGAACCGGCTGAATACCACCTCTGTGTCTGATATGTTCCAATGTTCCATTGAAATGCTATTGAGGGAAGCAACTAGTTTCTTGTGAATATTACATACTGTATAAATGAAAACCAGTAACGGTACCCACTCATTTGACAATGCATTCAGTCTATATTCTTCATCTCATCTTTGATCTTTTGAAACATGTAATAAAGAGTTTTTGCAAATCCAATATGTGCTACTAAGTGCCAAGGGCCTATGGTCCCCTAAACCACATTGACTACTGTAATAATGCCTTCACCCGCCAATGCGAAGATTTGCATTTTTGCATTGCATTTTCAATTATTTAGAACAGTGGCTCCCAACCTTTTGGTCACCAGGGACCGGTTCGGTGGAGAGAGGTTTTTCCATGGACCAGAGGGGACATGGTTTCACATGCTGCCTGCATCCTGTGGATGGGGCTTCACTTGTTTGTGTGGCCCAGTTGCCGTCATGTTGCGGCCTGGTGCTTGTCCATGGACCAAGGGTTGAGGACCCCTGATTTAGAAAGTGGGGAAACTTTGGAACTCTTAAGTTTGATGTTTTGACTAGTGCCTATTTGACCTTAATCTAAAGCTAGCTTTGTTTGGTGCTACTATTTGGGCCATTTTGTTTGGTTCAAATAAAGGTTATATACAAATATGATCCTAAATAGTTTAATCTGCCCATCACCATGTCATTTGCCTTACAGAAAAATGGTATTTTAATCAATTTTAGTGATTAGATATATGGAATCACACACATAGTGGTGAGGGTTGAATTATTAAGAACACCACAGTGTTTCCATTCTCAGGAAACAAAATACAAATCTTAACCCACTGATACCATAAAATACATTTTTGCTTAATCCAATGACAGGGGAAATGCAATGTTGTACACAGGAATCCTGGAATAATGAAAAGGAGTAATTGAGGACCTCTCTTTGAGCAAGGGGGCATTTGCATGTTCCCAGAATGCTATGGAGCTTCCAGCAGCCTTCCCACATTGATGCATTTTATTGGTTTATTGCTACTCTGGAGGAAGCAGCTTAGATATATGGTAACACTCAAGTGCTACATATTCCTGAAATAGGACAGTGAGGAATGTGTTGCAAAAATATATGCAACCACATTTTTCTATGCTACTTCATCAACACATATAGGTCACAATGCATCTTTTCCTCAGTAACCTGGATTCAAAAGATGCATTGAAGAATCATATATTATAGAAAAAATATAAAATTATTCAAGTATCTGCTGTATGAAACTGTAGATTAGCTGATCAAAACATGGACATTTATGGAAGACTACTGTTCAATCATGTCTGCTTCTTCTAAATGACTGGCTGTTTTTTTCTCTTTCGGTAGCCTTATCCAACTTATCCTTCAATATTTCTTACTGGAGTTGAATTTCAAGGCCTAGTAAAAGATAGCTGCTAAAAACATCATAATTTTTTGGATGCTTCCAAATAACTTTCATCTTTTTTCATACACAACTTTAAGAGGTCCTCATTGTTCTTCTAAAGATAGATTCTTTCAAAGTTTGTTGTTAATATGCTTCTTTAAAGAATATTGTGGCATTACGTTTCTGATTTGTACACATTTAGCAGGCTAGCAAAGGTTAAGGATACAGTTTTATTCACATATATTTCTTTTTTATTTCATTCTTTGACAAAGTTATTAAATTAGTAGACCAGTGAAATGCTTTGGACATACCGCTAGTATTCTTAGACTTCAGCAAGGCATTTGACAAAGTAGAACACAACCTACTTCTTGGTAAGCTAAAACAAATGTGGGATAGACAGCATCACCACCAGATGGATTTGTAATTGGCTGACAAACTGTACTCAGCAGGTAGCCCTTAATGGTACTACATCTACATGGAGGGAAGTAAGCAGTGGGGTACCACAAGGTTCCGTCTTAGGCCCGGTACTCTTCAATATCTTCATAAATGACTTAGATAAGGGAATAGAAGGAGAACTCATCAAATCTGCAGATGACATTAAGCTTGCAGGAATAGCCAACACCCCAGAAGACAAGCTTGGGATCCAAAAAGATTTTGACAGACTTGAACAATGGGCCCTATTCAACAAAATGAAATTTAATGTGGAGCAAAGCAGGGGTTTACACCGAGACAGGAAAAACCAAAGGTACAAGTACAGATTAGGTGAAACCTGGCTCAAAAACAGTAATGGTGAGAGGTACCTTGGTTTCCTAGTGGACAATCACTAAAATATGAGGCAGCAGTATGAGGCAGCAGCCAAAAAAAGCTAATACAATCCTTGGTTGCATAAACAGAGGCACAGAATCAAAATCAAGTGAAGTATTAGTACTGCTTTATAAAGCCTTAGTAAGACCATACCTGGAATACTGCATCCAGTTTTGGTCACCACATTACAATTTTTTTTTTTGAGACTTTGGAAAAAGTGCAAAGAAAAGCAATTAAGATGATTAAAGGCTTGAAGACTAAAACATATGAAGAACAGTTGCAAGATTTGTTTTGGCTAGTCTAGAGAAAAGAAGGACTAGGGGGGACATGAACAGTATTCCAGTATTTGAGAGGCTGCTACAAAGAGGAGAAGGTCAACTTATTTTCCAATGCATCAGAGGGCAGGACAAGAAACAATGGATGGAAACTAATGAAAGAAAGAAGCAACCTGGAATTAAGGAAAAAATTCCTAACAGTGAGGACAATTAACCAGTAGAACAGCTTGCCTTCAGAAGTTGTAAGTGCTTCATCACTGGAGGTTTATAAGAAGAGACAGGACAGTCACTTGTCTGAAATGGTATAGGGTCTCCTGCTTGAGCAGGGGGCTGGAAGACCTCCATGGTCCCTTCCAGTTCTATTCTGATTGATTGATATTGTTTTCTGAATGGATGTTATTCTTGTAATTCCTCGAAATATTTATTTTATAAATATTTATATTATATACAGGTACAGTATATGTGATACCTTGCTCAACAGTAGTAACTGTGAGAGGGATCTTGGAGTCCTAGTGGACAACCATTGAAATATGAGCCAGCAGTGTGCAGCAGCTGCCAAAAAAGCCAACACAATTATAGGCTGCATTAACAGAGGGATAGAATCAAGATCACGTGAAGTGCTAATACCACTTTATAATGCCTTGGTAAGGCCACACTTGGAATACTGCATTCAGTTTTGGTCGCCACGATGTAAAAAGGATGTTGAGACTCTAGAAAGAGTGCAGAGAAGAGCAACAAAGATGATTAGGGGCCCGGCGGCTAAAACATATGAAGAACGGTTGCAGGAACTG
>QLTV01000448.1:761978-776170 GCA_003457575.1 Thermophis baileyi
TTCTATTCTATTCTATTCTATTCTATTCTCTTCTATTCTATTCTATTCTATTCTATTCTATTCTATTCTATTCTTTATCTTCAAGATATCTAATATTAGGATTATTTGATCTGGATACTGCAGGTCCCTTTGAATCTTAATGATAACATTCAGGGCTTTACTGTACCTCTGGAGCCCCTCCCCCCTGCCAATAAATATCAAACAGGTTTACTATGAATGCAGTGACAGAGCCAAGACCGACTGGAGTTTCAGTGTTGCTCACCATAATTTCCTTCAATCAAAAACATATTCAAAAGTAATCTTGGGTATTTCATATTGTTGCCTTTATTCACTAAACCATCATTATTCACTAAACCATTATTCAAGTCAGTTTGGGAAATAAGGATGGACTATGTGTCCATTTTTTTTTCCATTTTTGCATCTAAGTTTGATTAAGTGAGAATTTTTTATAAAAAGTTTTCCTTAAAATGTATTCTGGCTTGCACTTCTCCAAACAAATGTGCAATTTGTGTGTGCAATTACGTCTAATATACACAAAGATTGCTAATAATTTTCCTTTATGGAATACATTTTGTATGGTATTTTCATATCTGTATTCTCCCCAATACATTTTTCTTGCTGGCTCTAATCTATTTACTGGTCAGAATGTGCAATGTTCAGCAAATAAGCATTCAAGTGTAAATTCTCCCCTTCCCTAGTTTTAGATGCACATTTGTATGAATATGATGAATTTTAAGAGGAAATCTTTTTATCCATAAGGACTGTTCTTTTTCTAAGGAGTTATGAAGATTGTATCAATGAAGAGAAATATACAGGTAGTTCTCCATTTACGACTGTAATGGAGCCTGCCCATTATGTTAAGTTGCGATAGTCATAAAGTGGGACACCACAGATTCATTTTTTGCAGCCATCATTAAGCAAACACTACAATTATTAAACAAATCCATTGTTCACAATAGGGTGTTTTTACTGAAAACCGGAAGTAAACATCAGTTTTCAGCAAACATGTTACAGAGCATAGTCACATGACCATAGGATGCTACAAATAATCAGAAATGTGAGCTGGCTGTTAAGTGACTGAAATAAGACCATGTGACTTGGGGGGGGGCGTCATTAGAACTTTGGAACATGATTGTATATATCCTTTGGTGGTGGTGGTCCTTCATAAGCTTGAATGGTCACTAACTAGTTGTAAATCAAGGCCTACCTGTATCATTGTAAATCAAGGCCTACCTGTATCATTGTAAATCAAGGCCTACCTGTCTCCCTCAAAACCTATAATTCAAGGCAAATTTCTTGTTCTTCTTTCCATTCCACTGAGATGTGCTCATTTTTGGGAATGAGAAGAATCAAATTCTGGTAAAAAATTGTATAAATAACTCATTTATAAATTAACTAATGTATATATTTTACATGTTAAGTAAATTGTTGCAAATATGTGTCTATTCTGCCCGCCTCCTCTACCAGCTTTTTACCAATGAGATCCTTTGCAGTGAATGTTGCAACTTCTCATGCATGTTTGAACTAATGATAAGGAACATTACTGTCACTCAGGTAAATTTATAACATCATTGCATCTGAAATGAAATGTGAATTATTCTAGGATACTTGCACATACCCAGGCAGGTAGCCTGTAGCATCCATTCTAATAACTAGAGACTGTAGCCCAGGGCTGGGTGTGATTGCATGGGAAAATAAACTCTTTTTCAATTTCTCAAGGTACAAACCAAATGCTTCACAAATTGGTCATGTTCCATTTAACTCATATTAATCTGCATTGTGTCTCCTAAGGGCAGAAAATGCTCCATTTTCTTCCTTTTTTTTTTAGTTCATATAATTTGTTTTGGTTTGTTTTATTTTTGATAAAACATATTCAAAAGTTGGTATGAAATTATAATAAAAGGAAACACCCCCTCACCCACAGAAAATGTTATTCATTTAATCAGCTACTAGCTTAACTTTTCTCACCATATCTAACACAATGTGTATTTGTAGAGTAAAATTTTTACCTAACATGTAGTATATTTCTTAAAGGCCAAACAAATTTATCTCATGTAACTAGTATAAGGATTTCTGAACATTTAGTTTCAGGATTTTTTTTTAAAAAAAATCAAATGGTGAACACCTCTTTCAAATAAAAGATTAAGGGAAACTTATTATTTGTCCTCAGTTAGTATTCAGATTCTTGGACTATCAAAGACACAAGAAGCTATGGTAGACACTGAGTTCTTTTTCCTGTATTGCCATATAATTGAAACCCTACCATAGTCTTACAAGAGTTGTCTTTGATCTCTCTCTCTCTCTCTCTCTCTCTCTCTCTCTCTCTCTCTCTCTCTCTCTCTCTCTCTCTCTCTCTCTCTCTCTCTCTCTCTTCAGGATAACTTTAGTAAGAATGAGGACTGCCTAGAGTGTGTGTGTGTGTGTGTGTGTGTGTGTGTGTGTGTGTGTGTTCTGTTACCATGGAAACCTTCCACCGTTTTATGTTGGAACTCCAAAACTGAGGGGAGTTATTCTGCCAAATATATGTAAGGAAAAGTTGTGAATTTCTAGAATTCTAGAAATACACTTTCTTTGGTCTTTAGCACATCCAACAGAATAGCTTGCTCTATTAATGTAGAAGAAAAGGGAACTAGGTTGTAAGTAACTTTGCAGAGGCCATCGTAACTCTGAATGGTTGCTAAATGACTGACCATTAAGCAAGAACTGCCTGTATTGTCTGTGGGCTACCAAATCCATAAAAGGTCACTTTAGTGAGATGCTTCATGTTGTTGTGGAGAAGCATTGCTTGCCACATAAAAGCTTAATGGTGGTAGTATCTACCTTATTGAGATGTTTTACTTCATTCTGAAACCACTTCTGACTACTAAAAGTGGAAGTGTATTAAAGCAATGTGAAGCAAAGCACTACAGAGACTTTGCTTCATTCTTTAGATGAGAAGCAGCTTCAAAGGGGTAATTTCCTCAAAGTGTTGTCCAAACAAGAGAACCTTTCAGAATTTTCCATAGCCTTAGGGGTTGGTATTAGTAAAAAAAAAAACAGAAAAAAAGATCTCAAACTGCCTTCTTCTAGCCCTATAAAATATTTGAATAGAAAACAGGAAATAGCCTACAAAGATTAGTGGTGGCAACCAGGACAAAAACTATATATTTAAATAAAGGAGATATAGTTGATTCTCCAGTCATGTAGTTCACAGTTTTACTTTCAGTAACATTAACCTTTACAATGGACTGATGGACTGCATCCAAAACTTTTAAGAATGATGTGGCTATAGATGATACTGTGAATAAAAAAAAATAGCTTTTGCTCCCAGTGATATATTATTCTTTAAGTAATCTTAATGGCAAGGTAAGACAGATGTGATATCACAGGTTCTAAAAAAATGATTTCACCAATCATTCTTTGGAGACTACCTAGAAGTCTTCCTTATAAATGAGAACAGACATTAAGCACAACAGACTTCTAAGCAAACAGTGCTGTTCTCCTTGAGCTTTGCTCATGGTACAGCCCAGCCTCATCTGTGTTTTTGAAGTGAAATATTGTAAGATTGCTAATCAATATGAAGAGTGACAGGATCATTTGTCAAAGACAAGTCAGCATGGCAGCTGTTGTTGTCAGTCTTCCCTTTTCTGTTTTCCCAAAAAGCTGGGGAGAGACCTGATTTTTGGCCTTAGGCATGGCCATTCAAGCATTCTAGCCAGGCAATTCACTGTTGCATGAGAAAATAGTTACTATCCCTCTGCTTTTTGCTAATATTCTTTGTGGTTAGCAGCAGTTGAAGGGAATAAGCTGCCAAGAGACTGGCAGGAAGTATATAGTTTCAAACAATGGGATGTCAAAGACACTAGACACACTGCAAGAGACCAAATGATCTTTGAGAGATGAGAGAAAACTATTGACCTATAAACAGTAGATGACTGTTGTGTATGTGTTACCACTGGGTGGTAGATACTCTTGGATGGTGGTCTTGCTAGAAAGTCAGAAAACTTTCCAGAAGCTCCAGCAGATTGTAATGAACACCTCCTTCTGTTCTAGTCACAAACCAGAAAAGCAGCAGATCATTCTTTTAAAAAAACCTCCCACAGATGATAAATAAATATGACTATGAACACTTCTACCTACCACAGTTTTTTTTATAATAGCAATGCTCCAACATTTAGGAGCACAGGAGCGAAAGTATTGCATTGCGCTTCAGAGCTGTTGTGGAAATGAATGTAATTAGCCACTGTAGTTCAGTATTTAGTGCAAATGAGCAGACATGATAGTTAAAGAAAAAGAAAAGAAAAGTAGAAGTGGGTAGTAAAGCTCAGGGAGTAGAACCAAGGATGAAAGAAGGATAAGTCACAGAGAAGTTAGTGAATGGAATTGGGGAAAAGTAACACCCATACCATAGGAAGTTTAAAAAGATAGCAGATGTGAAATGACAAAAGGGGAAGGAAGATTATCACAGGAGATATATGAAGATTTCCCTTAATCCAAGAAGTAATACAAGAATTGAAGAATTTAAAAGTTATATATGAAATTGTGCAGTGTTGTTCAGTTTTTATCATTTTTAAAATATGCCTCTTTCTTCTGATATTTAAATGAAGCTTAGTATGTGACATTTTTTGAATAAAGTTGGGGGTACACCTTAACAGTGACGCAGTGGACATTTGTGCTATCAAGTTTCTTACTACTAGACCAATAAGCATCTTCCAGCTTAAAGATGCTAGTAAAATATATTATTCCTGTATAAATCAGGAATTACAATTCTGTACAAGGTAACTGCCTCTTTTTCTTTATCAAGAAGTGGATGCTGATTTTGCCAGGGCTCTTCCATTATATGCATACCTACAGAAGATCTGCTTCCATTTCCGCTTCTACTTAAGAACCAAAGAAAGTCTGGACAATCTTTAAACATATGTTAATAATATATATGAAAACCTCTTCTCAGAATGTGGTCATTTGATATGAATACATAACTTTAAAGTTTTAAAACTCAGTTGCCCAAAATGCAACAATGGCAATACAAATGTAAAAATTTAATTGGAAAAGTTTGAGGAATACAATGTTCTCTTTGAATCATTTCCTTTCCTGTTCTCTTATAATTATCATATCCTTTCCTGTTTAATAAAGACAGGACCAAATGACAATTAAAAACTCAGCACAAACCTGTTGGTATTTTTTCCTCCTGTCTTCATGGATGGGAGGGAAGTATGCTGTTTTTGAAAACTGCTGCACCCAAAGCATACCTTTTACAAGATCAATGGAGAAGCTGCCCTTACACGAGGGTAGCTGCAGCTGGAAGTGGTTATCTTCAACAACCTGCCAGGGACCAAAGGGATTGCCCCCGCAGCAATCAAAAAATAGCTTCTGCGCATGCACAGAAGCAAAAATTAGCTTCTGCGCATGAGCAGAAGCAAAATCCAAGATGGCAGCGCCCACAGAGACACTGACAGAACCGGCTCCGTGACATCATCGTCGGTTTACTAACGGTTCTAAAGAACCGGATAGAACCAGTAGGAACACACCTCTGCTCCAAGGGTATTACTTACTTTGGGGTTTTTTTCCCCAGAGCTTCTATACCTTTGACTGAAGATCAGTACACTCCTCCTATCTTGAATGGTTATGCTCATCCATCAAGCATATAAGGACACACATGGAGCAGTCAAGGAGAAAGGGGACATCCACCCATCTGATTCAACTAGATCAGCTGAATCAACCCAGGTGATCAGTGGGTGAGAGACGTTGCAGCCAAATTTTCCTGGGTCAGGATGTTGTGCGAATAATCATTTGCACTGATGTAATTTTACTGTCATAATTTCTATCCCTCCCTCCAGCCAAGCATTGTTTAATTTATTATTATTACTTGTTTTAACTTTCTGTAAACTTCCCTATATTCATTTTCAAATCATGACGTATAAAAATAGAGAGAAGAAGCTTCCAGCAATTCCTTTCAAATATGGAAATCTTGGCTTTTAAGACTGTCCTTAGAAGAAACAAGAACATTTTGGTTTTGCAATGTTGTGCAATAAGATGATTTTTGGTACTAAATTCTGTCTGATCCATAACTGCAACAATGCAAGGAAGCAGATCAATCTGAATTTTTCCATTGTTCATTCTCCACTCAATTCCAAATGGCAGCTTGAGATATTATTGAAAAAGTAATCTTCATCTAAGATTTGGAGATTCTCCAAATAATATACCCATGATATACCTATCATTCATGGAATGAATCTCAGTTATATTCTTAAGTTTAGAATTTTATTTTATTTGCTTTTGAAATCATATTTAATGACATTGTCTGGTCATTGTGTTTTATTTGTGTCTTCAAGAACAAAGGGACACATGCAAAATATCAATTATTACATCACAGTAGGTATCATTAGACAAGACTGTAATGGGCAAGTAAAGGACTGGTGTCACTGATACAGTTTTATAGCTACTTAGCTGCAAACTAATGCCCAACACAAGGTGGGAGTGAACATTAACAATGATCTTCAATCTCAATTCTTTCTTTGTTTTACATTTTAGTTTAATGTAAGCAGCAACAGAAGAAATCCTGAGAGCCAAAAATTTAAATTAGTTACTTGTGCAGCCATAAAATGCCTAATTTATTTTTGACAAGATAATGTGTATTATAAACCATTTACAACAAATTATGTAATAGATTGTGATCTCTAATGTCATCTAATACTCAAGTGAAGTCATCATTTCATCATCTAATTTTAAATCTGCTTCTGAAAATAAGGAAAATCCTGCTTGGCAAACACATTTTCCTTTCCACTTGTTAATATGAACATATATTAACTGTTTAATATATATAATATATTCTGTGAAAATAGCTGATAGGAATGCAGTTAAACATCTGCAAAGATCATTGCAGAGGTTATGGGAAATAGACCTACAAGTGTCTTTCTGAATCTGAGGCCTACATCAAACATCACAAGCAATAGAAAGTTCTCTATGTAAATTTAGCCTGTGGCCAGTGGGCTACTTCCCCAAGTGCTCCAGGTTACATTTTAATCAAAAGGCAGAACATTCTCATTGTTTAAATTGATTATCAGTCAGAAGGGCTATTCTTGGGTTCACTTACATTCCACATTAACCATGGCCTGCTATTCAAGACCTTGACTTGACCTTTGCAGAATTGGGGTGGGGGGAGAGAGCGAGCGCAATCATAGAACAATGTAGGAATAAAAGTATATGAAATAAAAACCCAGTGAAACATTTTAATAACAATAGGAATGATTTAATAAAAAATCTAGACTTTAAATGAATGAAAATACATGTATTTAACTATGGACTCAATTCAGGAAAGGAAAAAAAACTCTAACTTTTGGTTAGACTTGAAGAAACACAAATGTAATTTAGATTCTCAGAGGAATTCAAGTTCATATATATGTAAAATATTTTCAGAAAAAAAAATCAGAAAATGCAATTACCACTTAATGAAGGATCATTCAGTTTTCTAGACCTGGCTGGAGTAATATCATCAGGGTTATCTATTATCAAGTAATAAATACTGAAAGGCAACAATTGGTGTTAATTTTCTGATTTGGATAACTTTGGAATATACAGTACATATATACCCCCTTTGATGGATAGACACTAAATACACTAGAATTGTAATATTTCCAGAAACTATTGTGAAAGAAAATCTGAAGGATGTGAAGCTCTGTGGTAACTCATTTTGGTTTTTTAGAGATAGGGTCTGTGTTGCTTTGTTGTTAAAAAACTGGATATGTTAGAAATAAGAAAAGTCTAAGATGAAACAAGACAGCAATTTTCCAATACTTGAAATGCTATCATAAGGAAGAGGATGTGGATTTATTCACCATGTTGCATGAAAGTAGGACAAGACTGAATAGGTAACAGCTTGACAAAGAGGGAGGTCCAAATTCAAAATAAGAAATTTTCTCACCATGAGAGCTGTTAAAGTTGGACACTATTTATCTCAAATAGTCTGAGGCAGGGGTGGGTTCTGACTTACCTCGCTGCCGGTTCGCTTCCTCACACGCTGCGTGGGTGCATGCCACGCGAGTGCGCATGCATGCACAGTGCTAAAAACCCAGCTTCTGCGCATGCGCAGAAGCAAAAAACAAGATGGCGCTGTCTATGCCGCCGCCGAGAGAGCCGGTTCAGGGGCGTGTCCAACTGGCCATCGCTGCCCATTCAGTGAGGGGGGGGGGAATTCCCACTACCGGTTCTATAGAGTCGGTCCGAACTGGCAGGAACCCACCTCTGGTCTGAGGCATATCTGAGGATATTTTGGAATAAGAGCTCCTTTCCAGCCCTATGATTCTGTTGCTCTATAGTTTTAATTTCAAAGGAAAATCTATTAATGTTTTGCACATACTTCTTATTTAGATAAATTAAGCAAAAACTGCAGCAAATAATGTTTCCAGACTGTGGAATGAATAATTAAATGGCAAATGCTATATACAAGTGTAAAAGGAAGTTCATTGGGAGGAAAATCAGTGCTACATATGTGCTGATGGAGTCTCCAATAGAACCAAGAAAAACTACAGATGGTGGCAAACTCTCAATTAAATTATTGACTTGTGACTCTGTTGAGATAATATGATTGAAGGCTTATCCCCCTATCTAACTGCTCCATACATTTCTCAATTGTATCCCTGTTTGAAGTTTTCCTAGCTGTTCACAAGGCAACTAGGAAACTATGTGTTAAATAAGCAAATACATACAATTGTAGTAGTCTAATAAGCATGAGTAGTACTACAGATGAAGCTTACCCATTCTCATCTCTTTCTAGTCCCTTTTCATCTCCTCATCCTCATTCATATGAATGTTGAGCAAAAGTTAAAAATAAAAGAAGATAGAGATGGAATGTGTAAAACACTCTATCTCCTCAGGTCCTCTGTAGAATTTTGTTTCTGCTTCAGCAATAGAAGAGAGGGAAAATGCTCTATTAACTCTTTAATCCTGCTTCTCTGACAGCATTGTCCAGGTATACTTTAGCTGCAAACAGGATTGATTTTTGTGATTGGTTGACCAGTTCTAATGTTTGTGTGATGCTCTAATAAGAGTATTGTGAAAACATAGCCACTGTACCGCTTTGGAGAAAAGGCAAATTGAATATTGGAAGTAATTAATGAAGGAATAAAATGGAATTATCAATAATGTTATGCCTTTATGCAAATCCATAGTTTTTAGAAACTATATATATCAAATATCTCAAAGTAGATTATACTCAAAAGGTACAGAAAATATTAAAAATGCCCACTTCCAATATTTTAAAAATACTAAAATCCAGAGCCACCCAATAAATGTTAATGTTAAAAAATAAAATAAAAATGTCATTATTTTTTGGATTCAGGTATGTATTGCTGATGTGGTAATATCATTTGAAGCCATGGAGCTGCAATTTTTGACCACTTTGCTTTGGGTTTAAGGCAGTGGTGGATTTCAAATTTTTTTACTACTGGTTCTGTGGGCGTGGCGTGGCTTGGTGGGCGTGGCGATGGTCATGTTGCTGGGTGGGCATGGCTTCATGGCCATGTTACTGGGTGGGCGTGGCCAACTCAAGGCAACAGCAGGGGTGAAATTCAAATTTTTTTCCTACTGGTTCTGTGGGCGTGCCTTGGTGGTCGTGGCAAGGGAAGGATATTGCAAAATCTCCATTCCCTCCTGATCAGCTGGGACTCAGGAGGCAGAGAATAGATGGGGGCGGGGCCAGTCAGAGGTGGTATTTACCTGTTCTCCGAACTACTCAAAATTTCCACTACCAGTTCTCCAGAACTGGTCAGAACCTGCTGAAACCCCCCTCTGGTTTAAGGTGGAGTGGAATGTAGGATTTTTTTTAAAGAATTTTGAATATGTTGAAGGTTTAATTAATCAATCTCATTGTTAGTTTCTTTTTAAATGGAAAATCATGCCTTCACAATTAAAGTTTTATGATTAGTTTGACAGATTGGCCTCAGAGCTCTGAGAACCACAAAAAAGGTACTGAAGGTGCCAGATGTTCAGGTACCACAAGCGAAAAGGCCTACAGCCAGGTCTAGATATATTTTTGTATCCATCTATCTAAACTATTACTTTTCTATGGGATTCAATGGCTACATTCTAAGAATTTAGGAAAAAATAAAAACTTAAAATCCATCCATCCCTGCTTTAATAAAGGCAGAGTGTTTGCTCCTCTCCCAAAATACCATCAATAAGTTTAATCTTATCATCCAAGGCTGTCCTTGCTAGCAGTTTCAGATAGCAATCCCCAAATTGATCTCTACATAACTGAAAAACCAGCCGTTTAAAATACAAATATTGTGTTAATAATTTTGCAATGTCACTGCATACTTGTTAAAAATCATAAAATGTTTGTTCATAGCATACATTACTAAAAATGCAATAATCTTCCATAGCTATTTTCAGAAGCATAATTACATTAACCACCTGCAGCAAAAAACATAATTTATTTATTTTATTTTTAAAACATATTTTAAATAATGTCTTTGGAAAGATAGGTTTCAACTTTCATCAAAACTGAACATTGATCTCAAAAGAAAATAATGAGCACTATCTCATTGTTACCCATTTGGTTTACAAGCCTGTCCTGACATTGTTTATTGTCACTATGAATGTTTCCCACATTATAATAGAATATTATCCTTGGTATATGAAACTCCACAATGTGTTGACCATCCTGTTATATAGTCTGAGGCTCACAGACAACACCTTCAGCCAAACACTTAGACTAAACCAGACAATAAGTAAATGCAGAGAAAAACAGCTCCTGCCTGATACTTTCAGATAACTCTCATTCTGCCTGTCTTAAAAATGCCAGTTTTTGAGTTTACAGCTTATCCCAGTAGATGAATTCCTAATTTGCAAAAACAGAAATGAAAAGGATAAGCTTTTCAGTTAAGAGTCACAAAAATCTGTAGGATCTGCTTCAATGGACCCTTAGTCTTATCTTATGGTTTACAAAGTATATGTTTAAATAGTCTATATTATACAGGTAGTCCATGATTTACAACAGTTCATTTCGTGACCATTCAAAGTTACAACAGCACTGAAAAAGTGACTTATGACGGCTTTTCATACTTATGACCATTGCAGCATTCCCATAGTCACATGATTAAAATTGATTAGCAATTGGTTCATATTTACGATGGTTGCAGTCTCCCAAGGTCATGTGATCACCTTTTGTGACTTTCTAACAAGCGAAGTCAACTAATCCTAAATGGTGTTGATTTTCAGGACAGCATTACTGCATCCACAAACACAGACAAGAGTGTTGGCTGCATAAAACATTAGCTGGGTGGTGGGTGACATGGCATGCAGGCTACAAACCTGTTTCATCCATTACTAAAGTAAGAGAGCATTACTTATACCTTTGATTCGAAAAGGTATAAAAGGAGCAAACTATTTTAGAAATATTCAAGATTTTGCTGTTTTGTTCTTAGAGGATGTTCTAGAGAATGGTTTCCCCCATAGAGATGCTTTACATTTCCTGCGTTGTTGTTGTTGTTGTTAGTTGCGAAGTCGTGTCCGACCCATTGCGATTCCATGGACAACGTTCCTCCAGGCCTTCCTGTCCTCTACCATCCTCTGGAGTCCATTTAAGCTCACACCTACTGCTTCAGTGACTCCATCCAGCCACCTCATTCTCTGTCATCCCCTTCTTCTTTTGCCCTCAGTCTTTCCCAGCATTAGGCTCTTCTCCAGTGAGTCCTTCTTTCTCAATTAGGTGGCCAAAGTATTTGAGTTTCATCTTCAGGATCTGGCCTTCTGAAGAGCACTCAGAGTTGATCTCCTCTAGGACTGACCAGTTTGATCGCCTTGCAGTCCAAGGGACTCGCAGGAGCCTTCTCCAGCACCATAGTTCAAAGGCCTCAATTTTTTGGCGCTCAGCCTTTCTTATGGTCCAACTTTCACAGCCATATATTGCAACTGGGAAAACCATAATCATAATAACGATTATTTCTTGTGTACAAGAACTCAGTAAAGAGCAGAGATCAAGTTTCAAAGATCAGGTTCCGAAAAAAACAAAAAACCCCACAAACAAACAAAAAACCCCAAAATATATGAAGCTAACATTTAAGAAGAAGCAAGTTCAAATTCTGATCAACAGGATAAGGCTTTGATATGCCTTCCTTTTTAAAGTGTAGGTTTGATTCCAGTCAATATTTCTGTTGATAAATTATCAATATTCCAAAATATTCTAAAAATAATATAATTAATATAATATTTAGACTATTTTAGAAGAAATTCAGCATCAATATTTGCAATGCTAAATTATGGTTGAAAACTAGCTTGTAGTAGGTATTGAAGGAGGAAATATGGCAGAAGGATAGATCCCCTTTCTCAAATACATGATTCCAGAGATTTTTCTCTGGAATGCTCCTGCCTTCACTTCCTCCTCCTCCTCCTCATAAGCTGCTGGTTCAGCTATAAAACATTAAAAAAAATTTGATAAGGAAAAGCTACCGAGAGGTAAATGTAGATTCTGGGAATCAGGTACTGTCAGATAAGTTCCATAACAGTAACTCCTGAGAAAGAAATTTCATATCATCATGAAATACTGCCTCTTTGTTCTCTCAAAGCCAAAATTTGACTTTGTAGTCCTGCACTCATAGTTCTGCCCTAACTACATCACCAAACACCTTATATGTAGCTATACGCAATCAAATATGTATGCATGTATTTATTTGATTTATTCAGGTTGGATACCACCCAACTCCAATTGATTCTGGGCAGTTCACAATAGTAAAATAACATTTTTTAAAAAATGATATAATAGACAATTAACCAAAACAAGACAAAACTAACTACAAAATAATTGCAAGATGGCAATCCAATAATAAAGCAAACTTTTCTGTGCCAGTACTGCTGGTTGCCAGTCAACAAAAAGCAAGCGGGATGCCTACCACAGTTCTGCAGTTTAAAGTATACTTTTGCATAGCGCATGGTGAGTGAACCTGAAAGCCTGAAAAGCCTGCCAGTGATCAGTAGAGGAGTGATGGGGGCTTGCTGGAACTGCCTCCGCAGAGTGGTTTAGGCTTCAACACTGCTGGAATCCACCCCTCCAGGACTATTATTTTATTTATTATTTTATTTATTATTTTATTGTATACATTGCCCATATCACTACCAAAGTGACTCTGGCAGTTTACAAGTAGAAAAATCCCATAAAATCCTTACAAAAATAGAGTTTAAAAGATGGAGGGAATTGTTNGCGATGGTAGATAATCTAAGGTTAAAGTGTTTGGGGTTTGGGGAAGAAACAACTGGGTCAGGTAATGTATTCCAGGCATTTAGCACTCTGTTGCTGAAGTCGAATTTTTTGCACTCAAGTTTGGAGCGGTTTACATTAAGTTTGTATGTGCTCATGTATTATTGAGGTTGAAGCTGAAGTAGTCATTAACATGTAGGACATTGTAGCAGATAATTTTGTGTACTACGCTTAGGTCAGACCAGAGGCGTCATAGTTTTAAGTTGTCTAAGCCCAAAATTTCAAGTCTGGTGGTATAAGGTATTCTGTTGTGAGCAGAGGAGTGGAGAACTCTTCTTGTGAAATATCTCTGGACTCACTCAATTGTATTAATGTCTGATATGCAGTGCGGATTCCAGACAGATGAACTGTATTTGAGAATTGGTCTAGCAAAGGTTTTATATGCTCTAGTTGGCAATACAATATTACCGGAGAAGAAGCTTCACAAGAATAAAGGGGGGAGAAAACTTAATCCCCTCAGAACGGGTTTGCAATTTGGATGTCCTCCTGGACTCACAGCTGAGATTAGATCAACACCTGACAGCAGTGGCCAGGGGGACCTTTGCACAGGTACGTCTTGTGCACCAATTGTGGCTCTATTTAGATCAGGAGGCTCTGCTCACGGTCACTCATGCCCTTATCACCTCACAGCTTGACTATTGCAATGCGCTCTACATGGGGCTACCCTTGAAGAGTGTCCGGAGACTACAACTGGTCCAGAATGCAGCTGCACGAGCAGTCGTGGGTGTGCCAAGGTACACCCACACAAGTGCCATCCTTCGCGAGCTGCACTGGTTGCCGATTGCGCTCCGGTCACAATTCAAGGTGTTGGTTGTTACCTTTAAAGCCCTACATGGCTCAGGACCAGTTTATCTGTGTGACCGCCTTATGCCACATTCCTCCCATCGACCAGTGAGGTCACACAGGGTTGTCCTTCTTCAGGTCCCGTCAGCCAGACAGTGCCGGCTGGCGGGACCGCGGG
>QLTV01000448.1:777120-788245 GCA_003457575.1 Thermophis baileyi
TGGTCGGTACTTTTCAACTAGGCTGGGGTCTCCCTTTTTGAAGATTGGGATGACTGTGGCTAGTGACCATAGGTTGGGCAAGGAGCTGGTTCTGAAAGATATCTCATAGATTATGCTTAGAGGTTCTGCTATGGCAGTGGAAAGCTTTTTAAAGAAGTAGGCACATAATCCGTCAGGTCCAATAGATAGAGATGGTTTTAGGCTGCATAGTGCCTTTTCAACATTATCTTCTGTAAAATCCCACTTCCTCTTCCTCCTCCTCCTCCTCATCATCATCATGAGTAGATAAATCCAGCAGAGCCATAACACAAACATAAACATCACAAAGGGGGGGAGTCCTATCTCCCTATCCAAACATCATCAAAATCATATGGATCATATAAATCTTGAGTGGAGGCACATTCCACAGCACAGACAATGCTACAGAAAAGGCAGGCTTCACAGATCCCAAAAGATGACTCTGTTTAATCAAGGGGACCCAAGAATGGCTATTCTGCTGGATAGTATCAGATGGGCAGAAACTTAACTGTTTTAGTCACAGCTATACTGTATTTTGTATAGCACTGAGTATAGGGTTACATCGACTGCCTTTTAATATATGCTGCAGAGGTGAGTTCCTCCCTGTTCGGACCGGTTCACCCGAACTGGTAGCAACCCACTGGTGATGTCACGATGATGTCATGGTGCTGGTCCGTGGACGCCGCCATCTTTTTTTTAATTTTTAATTTTTAATTTTTATTTTTTATTTATTTATTTTTTTCGAATTGTTTTCGGGTTTTTTCTTCTGCACATGTGCAGAAGCCGAGTTTCCAGCACTGCGCATGCATCACCATCTTGTTTTCAACTTTTTTGGGGGGGATTTTTTAAAAATTTTTTGCACTGCGCATGCGCGTGCATGCGAAGCACGCGCGTGCCCATGAGGCGCGCCCACGTGGCGTGGGAGGAAGCAAACCGGCAGCTGTCACGATGATGTCATGGTGCTGGTCCGTGGACGCCGCCATCTTTTTTTTAATTTTTAATTTTTAATTTTTATTTTTTATTTATTTATTTTTTTCGAATTTTTTCCAGGTTTTTTCTTCTGCACATGTGCAGAAGCCGAGTTTCCAGCACTGCGCATGCATCACCATCTTGTTTTCAACTTTTTTGGGGGGGATTTTTTAAAAATTTTTTGCACTGCGCATGCGCGTGCATGCGAAGCACGCGCGTGCCCATGAGGCGCGCCCACGTGGCGTGGGAGGAAGCAAACCGGCAGCGAGGTAAGTTAGAACCCACCCCTGATATGCTGAAATAGAAATTAATAATAGTGCATAGTCAGAAACTAAGTAGAGTTTATACTAGTGGTTCTTGCTTAATGATCACTCATTCAGGGCCCAAAATTACAACTGTGCTGAACAAGTGCTACTTTCAAATGGTCTTCGAAATTCTGGCTGTTGCAGCATTCCCACGGTCACATGATCACCTTCCCAGCTGATTTCCCACAAGCAAAGTCAATGAGGAAGCTGGAGGAAGCTGGAAGGAACTCACTTATCACATGAGGTTGCGATCACATAAGGTTCTCATTTAATGACTATCCACAATTCATCTAACAACATCAATCAGGATTTTTGGAATTCATGTCATTAAGCAGCATGGTCATGTGACATCATGCTTAACAACCATATCATTTAGAGATAGTGTTTTCAGTCACAATTATCACTGTTAAGCAAGGACTGTCTGTATGAGTAGTATTCAGACTATATGATTACCTGCCTAGATTTGGTAAGTATTTGATCATATATGTTTTTATGTTCTTATAAAGGTTCATCATGAATTTAATATCAATGCATATATAAGGATTTACCATCTCCTGAAAGTTATTCCTGAACCTCAAGTATTCACTGCTGAAACTGTGGAGATGTTAAGGTAAAGTCTTATTATGATGTTTACAATAAGTGTTTTTCAAGTCAGAGTGTTAAAAAGAATTATGCAGAGTCAATGCCATTAAAGTCAAACAAGATTTATATCTTTGTATAAAGAAGATCTGTAATTTGGCAAATTAAATCTATACTGGAAGGAGTGAGTCCTTGGGCATTGTTGCAATAACACCAAATGCAATGATCATGTAAGCCCTTCTGTTTGTTTTTCTATTGAATGCCCAAGCAAAAGTCATTTGGATTTTTGTCAATCTACTGAGCTCAGTTAATTTTTCTATAGTCATTGCAAATCCTTGTTGATGGCTTGTTTTCCCTTACCAATTCTGCAATTATATCGGTCTCTTAAATGGCAGCTTTGGTTTTATGTTAAATATTAATTTTAACTAATTAAAATACAGTTTTTCAAGTATTACTATATAATATCAGCTAACATATAAAATGCCCTTGCCCTTTTGTAGAAGTAAAACTGATTCCACTCCTTGATTGAATAAAAAATTTGACATTAATTAGAAAATATGATGTATTTCCACTTATCCAGGAGTTGGTCATATTTTCATGTGAACTGCTACTTCACAAATTTTCTTTATTTAGTTATTACTTTTACATTCTGTCTTTCCTCCAAGAACCTAATATCAGTCCTACTTTCCCACTATGCCAGGAGTCCCTCTGTCTCTAATTTTCCATGCCTCAGCTTAACTCCCATTGCATTTTATCCCACTGGAACTTTTTTTTGATTAAGAAAAGATAGCAGGGCAAAGTGTACAAAGATGGATAATGAGAATGCGGGTGGATGGAGGGAAGATACCTTTCACAATTTAAAAAAAATGCTCTAAACTTAATTAAAATATTTTTCTAACAAATTCTAAAATACTTCCAGAGAAGTAAGAAAAAAAACTTCTTTTGCAAAACAAGCAAACTCTTAGGAAGTTGGCTAAAAAAAGAAACAACACAGTATTTATGGTTCTATTTTAAAGATGCTAAAGAAAGGCTTGGTGTAGCACACAGCTTTTCCTTGAAAGAGTTTTTAAAAATCTGATTTGGGAGATAACATAAAATTCATCTTACAAAGTTAAAAAAGAACGGTTTACGGAACACCACTGGTTAATAAATAAATGCTTTTTTCTTCAAGTCCTTATTGTACAATCAAAATTTCAAAATGTGCAAACAAAACTCACAGAGGACATTGCCAATAGTTTGGAACATATTTATATTTACAATAGAATAATTATTTTGATATTAAAAAATAAATTGGAGGTGTAGTTTCTGTAATGGTGCAGAAAGCTGAGAAGAGGCCATTATATTGCCAAATAAAACTATAATGTGCTGTGCATTGTCATGAGAACATTTTGACAAGTTAATCCAATAAGAATACAGGAGAGCATTATGTATGGATGATTGCCACTCATGCAAGATGGAGTTTTCAAGATAAAATATCTCAGGTATGTGATGAGCCACGGTGGCGCAGTGATTAGATGCAGTACTGCAGGCTACTTCTGCTGCCTGCAATTTAGCAGTTCAAATCCCACCAGGCTCAAGGTTGACTCAGCCTTACATCCTTCCGAGGTGGGTAAAATGAAGACCCAGATTGTTAGGGGCCATATGCTGACCCTGTAAACTGCTTAGAGAGGGCTGTAAAGCACTGTAAAGCAGTATATAAGTCTTAAATGCTAAGTGCTATTGCTATTGAATGAGCCAATGATATGCATCTTTCCTGAAAATGCTTCAGGGAGTCATTAATTGAGAGTTCGGCGGAGGGAGGGGAATGAAGACAGAAATGGCTGGCAATTGACAAGTGAACTATTCATTACATGAACATAATCATGATTAGGTTTATATATAGGCGTTTTATGATAATTTAGTAAATTGACTCATAGCACGAAGAAGCAAACAAACTCCCAATGCATAGGACTACAGCACCCACCAGCATTTCTCAGCATGGGCAATAGCCTGGCACATTCTTGCATAGTTATGATCCATATTTTCTAGACAGCAACCAGGTAGGAGGTTTTAATAGTGCTGTCTCATTGGGTATTTCAATACTGAAATATACTGTATGCAGTCATAGTTGGGAAGTTGGAAAGTTGGAAAGTACTACAGTGGTATAATTTCAGTCTCTCTGAAGTTCAAGGATGGCATGAACAATTTGGGTTGGCATTCTCCATTTACTATTATTTGAGAGTTCCTTAAATTTAGTGAGTGTTGATGGAGAAGAAAAAGTAAACAAAAGATACCAGGAAAAGACGAGGGAATAAATTTTCTACCCCATATTAAAAAGGTGCTACATTCTGTAATTGCTTGGTGTTTGGATCTTCCTGGACAAAATCTGTTCCTCTGAGCCTATAAGTTAGCTCCACTGAATGTAACAGACAAAAGCAAAGTTTAAAGTTGGTAGGTTATCTTTGTCCCATTGAAAACTATCTGAGGCACTTGAATTAGTCATTGATTAAAATGAATGGATCTTAGATTCTTCACTGATTTTTAGAGAGCTTTTATTTTGAATTTTTACCTGTTCACTAATGAGGGTTCTCTGTAAAGACTTATGAATCAGTGTTGATTCTTGATCACTGCCTGGATAATTTTGGCAAGATTTTGGAAGTGGTTTGCCATTGCCTGTTTCCCAGGTCTGAGAGATAGGGACTGGCTTACGGTCACCCAGCTATCTTTAAGCCTCAGGTGAGACTTGAACTCAGGATCCTTTAATCAATATACCAAACTCGAAAGATCATTGAATAGTTAGAAAGAATTTTAAAAAATAGCAAAATGGTAAGCACATTAATAGATCTATTACCAGAAAGAAAATGAATGAAATAGAATAAGTAAAAGCCAGTCTTCCAATAGGATGAAAAGAGTTGGGTTACATGATTTTCAAGATTCTTTCAAGCTATGATATAAGACTCTATAAATTGAAAAGTAAACTATTAAAATTTTAAACTTGAAATGTGTTTATTTGTTGTACTAAGAACAATAATATATTTCCCAGGTATAGCCTTCTGCTGGCGGTGTTCAGTAAGATGGATTGAGCATGACCCTTCTCATAGCCCTCTGAAGAGTCTCATTGATCCAGTTTGGAAATCCCAATGTTTTCGCCCCACAGTTGAAAATTTAAATGAGGGGTGTTCTTGCAATTTTATGAAATGCTATTGTTGTAGAGACTACACAGGCTCTATATTCACAAATAGTTTCCTATCTTAAATACTCCAAGAGTTGCATGATATCATATTTGTTTGTCCTGAAAAATCGTATTCTCATACATATCCACAATTACACTAGAAAGGGAATATATTTCTATGAATTGGGCTATGCACATATTCATAGAGTTGGCTGGCAATCATTTCTTCAATTATGGCTGTGTTTTCCCATCACAGAGATGATCAGAAGTGCTATTATTTCTTCTACTTACAACCTAGTTCATTATCCTAGAGAGGCTATACAAGGATTATGTTTGTTCACAGCATCCTGCCAATTACCTTATAACTATTACACATTTTCTTGTATTTCCTTTTCTATATATAGAAACACTGTAAAAAATAGCTTAACGTAATATCTTAAAAATTGATAGTTATGTAATAGGTGGATAGTTATGTAGTGATTGAAACTCTATCAAGCTGCTTGTATATTTACCTAATGCTTCAAATCAGATTGCTGTCTTTTTTACTCTTTCCCCACCATTCCTCTCTGAACTTTTAACTTGTTTTTTAATCTGTACATTGTTTATTTTTAAAAATTTGTTCAGGTGCTATTTGATGATGGGTAGCGTCTGAATGTAAATGCCAGTGTTGTGTTCTCTCTACTGTTTCAGGCTGGGAACAATGTTCTGTTTGGATTTGCCATCAGCAAAATAATAGCAACATCACTCAAGGATAACTTTGTTTTCATAGGGTAATATTAAGAAAAATGGTGGCTTCTCACAATGATGCACAGTTGTGTCAGATCCGCATGGCACTTACCCTTTGGACTGAGAGTGATTATGTTTTATGGTATCAATTCTGCAATACAACATTAATAAATTTATGTTAGGAATAAAATTGCATCATTTTGATGTTGCAGCATTAAATCATAAAGGAGGAACCAATTGCAACAATAATATAAAAACAGCCTGGATTTTCTGCAGGGAAAAAAAAATCAATGGCAGGATATGGACCACAGTCTGAAAACTTTAAGCAAGTAAAAAAAGACATAAATCTTTATGATGAAGTTTATGAACTGGCCTCTAAAAATAATAGCCAGCATTAATACTGCCATTGCAACAATTTTATGAGACAATAACCTGGTTCTAAAGTGGATAAACTATGAGGTTGAAGACTGGGTATTTTATATCAGTGAGGGGACTAGATTATTGCCCACTAAAAAGAGAAAGAATAGTAGAATTGCCAGAAGAATATAATAAGTTAACACCTATTAAAATAGATGTTAAGTAATTCTGAACGAGCCGAAAGAGAAAACAGAACTCCACTATTGTTTGTTATTGTTGGAAACTCCTTTTGAATCTGATAAGGGGTGCTGGGAAGCTACTCAATAAATGATTTAATACACTGGCATAGGCTTTATGCATTCTACATATTACTATCTTTTGATTTAAATAAGAGCGAGAACCTCTTATTTATACATAGAGAGCAAAGCAAAGAACCATATATGAAGACACTGTGAAACAGGCTGGACTATTGGTACAAGAAACTCAGCACTATGCAGTTCTGGCAAGCAATAAGTCTTCAAAATTTATATCAGAAATTTATCATAACCTTCAACAATTATTTTAATTAGAGAGAGCTAGTGATTGAACCCAGGACTTCGTACAAATGAGAGAATAGTTTAGCATCTCCCTGCCCCAGCAGGATATGCTTACCATGGAAAGCTCTAAAAGAACTGACATTTTCCTGGCTTTTGAGATTTCAGAGTTTTCAATTCACTGCAATATTCTGGAGAAAAACATAATAGATTTTCGCCAGTGGGTTTCAAGCTTTGAAAACTGAGAAATACAATAAACATCCAAAGAGTCTTAATTGCTTTTTCTGTAATGCAGATCTCCAAAAAGATTTTTTTAAAAAAAATCCTGTGTCCTCATGTCACATGATTACCATGCAGTAAGTATAGTTTATTCTCCATAATTTATGGTGAATTCTCCTCCATTTCCTGAATAAAGATAGAGTCCAGACACAGAAGTATAGGATACAGATTTGAGGAGATAGCATTGAACACTTGAAGTACCCTTGATATTTTTATTTATTTATTTGCAGATTTAAAGCAGAACATTCTACAAACACATAAATATTCCTACAGCAGATGGTATAGTCACTAACTCAGCATCTGACTATGAGAATGGCCTTGCATTCTAATTCTCACTCTTTAATTTTCTCCCAGCTCCAAACTGAAAACTTAATGCAAATAGCATTTCTCTCTCTCTCTTCACTAACTGGAGATTGCTTCTTCTCACTTGGGCATACCATTCCAGATACCTAAAGGATCACATTTTTACTTCCATTTTTACTTTTCATATGAATAGAATGATAAGCAGGCCTTCTGCTTTCAAGTCCCATGTTCTCTTTCCCAATGTCTCGCCTATACTTTAAATGAGAAACTTGATACAAGTGAAAGAAATTCTGTTCTCCTATCACCACCAGTTAATTGGATTCCTTTCAATTTACATAACTGTGTTTATTGCACATAGGCTGTGGGTGGAACCATGGATTATACTGGTTTATATTGGGTGGCTTTTTTAAAAATAAAATAAACACACGTCTATTTTTCCCCTATCAACTTTCAAAATGTTGATTTTCTATCTTGCAAAGAACACTAAAATTTAGCAAGGAAGAACACTATAACAAATGCTGAGCTTAAATTTATGGCTTATGTGGTACACATAAATCTAAATGTAATTCTGATGCTGGGAGAGAGGAGAGGAACTGAATAGCCAAAGTCGTTGCTGTTTGTTGGAGAAACAGGCCTGGAAGGCAGAGTGGAGCACTTTCTTGCAATATTAATAGCATCATTCACAGGCGAGCAAGCAAAACGAGCCAGAGAACTGTCCTCAGTAGTTCTCTTGCCTTGACTACTAATTAGCCGCAGGGATGGAGGAAATGATTATCATAAAGATGTGTTTTTCCGAGGAGGTTTATTTCAGATAATATCCCAGCACCTGATTTTGCTGATAATGTCCTCTGGTTCAATTAATCTAATAAGACTTATGGTGTAATGAATAAAGGAAAACTGAGCCTTGGAGGCATACAACGAAGTGTTGGGGTCCAGGTGATTTAAGTTCAAATTGCTACTGAACCATGGAGCTGGCTGGATGACTTTAAGGTTACCACCGTCTCAGCCTCACTTATTGGTTTACTTAAATTAAAAACATTGTATCCTGCTTTTTTTACTGAAACGCATCAAAACAGCTAACCAAATAATGTAATAAATACCGTATTTTTCAGACTATAAGATGCACCGGTGTATAAGACGCACCAAGATTTCGAAGAGGTAAGTAAGAAAAAAAAGTTTTTGTCCTCCCCTGCCCCCAGGAGCACTCTGCAGGCCTCCCAAACCCTCTGCGTGCCCTGTTTTTTTGCAATAATGCCCCTGTTTTTCACCCACGTTTGCAAAAAATGGGGCACGCAGAGGGTTTGGGAGGCCTGCAGAGTGCTTCTGGGGGCTGGGGGAAGGCAAAAATGCCTCTGTTTTTGCGAAAAACGGCCCATTTTTTGCCTGTTTTTTGCAAAAACGGGCGTTTTTGCCTTCCCCCAGCCCCCAGGAGCACTCTGCAGGCCTCCCAAACCTTGTGTGCAACCCGTTTTTGTGAAAAACGGGCCCATTTTCCACAAAAATGGGATGCAGGGGCGGGGCTTCGGGAGGCCAAAAATGGCTGTATTCGTTGTATAAGATGCACCAACATTTCCACCCTCTTTTAGGGGGGGGGGAAGGTGCGTCTTATACTCCGAAAAATACGGTAGTGTTCATTTACAGGTAATCCTGGACCTACAACCATAATTGAGCCCAAAATGTTTGTTGCTATTTGCTAAGCAAGGCAGTTAGTAAGTTTTGCCCCATTTTACAATATTGTTTTTTGCCACAGTTATTAAGTGAATCATGCAGTTATTAAACAAACCATGCAAATGATTAAGCAAATCTGGCTTTCCCCATTGGCTTTGCTTATCAGAAGCGGGTTGGGAAGGTAACAAACGGTGAATACATGAAACCAGGACACTGCAACTCTCATAAATATGTGCCAAGTACCCACATTTTGATCATGAGGATGATCATGATTGTCATCACATGATGTATCGTGACTTCCCCCCCCTTCGCTAAAATGGGTGTGGGCATGGCCAGTGCATGACGCATCCAGCTTACGGGCCGCGAGTTTGACACCCCTGGTTTATTTAGATAGTCGATGACTGTCTATATAATTATTGTATGTCTATACAGACATCCGCACACACACACAAACCTGCAGGCTCCTCTTAAGACAATTGGAAGAAAGACAATGATACAAACCAGGGGTGGGTTGCACTTACCTTCCCTACTGGTTCGCATCGTGACGGAAGTGCGCGTTTTGCGCGCCTATGTCACATCGGGGAAATGACCCTCTGCGCATGCGTAGAAGCCTCTGCGCATGCGCAGAGGTTTCTTTGCCAGCCACAGTGACCGGAGAACCGGTTCGAGGGCATGGACAGCCGGCCATCGCTGCTGGTTCAGTGAGCGGGTGAAAATTTCCGCCACCGGTACGGGCGAACTGGTCCGAACTGGCAGCAACCCACCACTGATACAAACATTTAGAATGCTTTAAAGTATATATGGTTTTTAATAATTAATGAGATTTGTATTTCATATTATAATCATTCAACAGTGGTTAACCAATAAGAAATTGTTCAGATAAGTAAATGAATTGTTCTGGGTCTCGATAGTCATGTTTCAGTTAATGAATGGTGATTTACTGTATTTAAAAAGGGAAGCTTCATCTTGAAATAAAAGTTGCACACTAATCTACTGACAATCTCCCAAGAGGTGCTTACACTCCATGTGTAGAAAGCATTTACTAAAAAGTGGTCTGTAAGTCAGACAGAAGTCTCTCCCCCTAAGGCACAGGTATCAAACTCGATTGCATAACATGATGTATTCTGATGTATGGCAACATTTTTTGCCTTTGCGGAGCCGGGGTGGGTGTGGCCTGCATGTGACGCATCTGGCCTGCGGGCGCCAGTTTGACACACCCGCCCTGAGGTGAACCCAATCATTTATTCAAAACATTGCAGTATCTCCCCAACTTCTCTTTTTCAGCCACTCAGCTTTCACATTCTTAAGCAACTTTTATTCCAACATGAAAGTGATTAAAGATGTTTATCTATGGCAAAAGACTAAAGACTATGCCTGCTTTCATCATAAGAACAATTAATCTAATCTTTGGGAGAAACTCAACACTGAAGAAAACCATCTGAGAACTCCACATTTATCACATTTACTTTCTTCTCTCAAAAAAAATCTTAATACTTAGGCAACTTATGTACAACAGTGATGGGAAAAAAATAAAATGATTTGTGATAGGAAAATGGTCACTATGAACAGGTAACTGGTGCCCATTTAGAGAAATTGGGTACTTGAGGTTTCAAGGAGAGGAAAAGCAAAATATTTGCTCAACAAATGTGAGAACAATGCTGGTTCATCCTGGACAAAAAACATTTTTAATTAATGTTAATCTTCATCTGTACAGAGAAATATGTAAATATGTAAACAGAGAACAGAAATTACAAGTTAGGTTTAGGGCTCCATCTAGATACTGATCTCATCTGTCCATTCCCCCACCTTCCATGTGGTTGCTTAAAGGTAAAGGTAAATTTATTTATTTATTTATTTTATAAAATTTATATGCCGCCCAACTCCCGAAGGACTCTGGGCGGCTTACATCATAAAAAAATAAAACATATAAAAACAATTTAAAAAAGAAAGGGGAAAAAAAAACCCAACTATATTTAAAATAAAACATTCACACAACCATGCATGGGCCAATCAGAACAACTATTGGCCCCAGGCCTGCCGGAAAAGCCAGGTCTTAACGGCTTTACGGAAGGCCAGTAAGGTGGGGGTAGTACGGATCTCGGGGGGAAGTTGGTTCCACAGAGTCGGAGCGGCTACAGAGAAGGCCCTCCCCCGTGGTCCTGCCAGCCAACACTGTCTGGCCGACGGGACCTGAAGAAGGCCAACCCTGTGCGACCTCACTGGTCGATGGGAGGAAT
>QLTV01000448.1:791688-806794 GCA_003457575.1 Thermophis baileyi
CTCCCAGGGCTGCTGCTGCTGCTTCCTTCCCTCGCACATACATGCTAGTCGTTCCTGACTCTAGGGGGCGGTGCTCATCTCCGTTTCTAAGCCGAAGAGGCAGCGCTGTCTGATGACGATTCCGTGGTCATGTGGCCGGCATGACTAAACGCCAAAGGCGCACGGAACGCTGTTACCTTCCCACCAAAGGCACATACGTGCTAGTCGTTCCCGACTCTAGGGGGAGGTGCTCATCTCCGTTTCTAAGCCGAAGAGCCAGCGCTGTCTGATGACGATTCCGTGGTCATGTGGCCGGCATGACTAAACGCCAAAGGCGCACGGAACGCTGTTACCTTCCCACCAAAGGTGGTCCCTATTTTTCTACTTGCATTTTTACATGCTTTCGAACTGCTAGGTTGGCAGAAGCTGGGGCAAGTAACAGGAGCTCACTCCGTTACGCGGTGCTAGGGATTTGAACCGCTGAACTGCCGACCTTTCTGATTGACAAGCTCAGCATCTTAGCCACTGAGCCAACACGTCCCCTTGATAAAAAAGGAAAAGTTCCATCAAAACAAAATCAAAGCAATGAAAAAGAAGACTTAAAGTTAATTTATTCTTATGGTTAGGTATTGTATGTATAGTAAAATTTGTAAAAAAATAATATAATTTCAATACAAATCTCAGTATAATGGAGAAGGCTGTGACAATTATCTATGTACTGAAACTAGATAGGCAACTGCAAGTGTTCTTATGTTCTTTATCTTTAAACTACGCTTGCAACAATATAGACAACCCTACCACCCCTGGGGAAACATTAATATCATTAATCTTGCTTCTCTTTTTCTAATAGTGGGTTCAGACAGAAGAGGAAAGAATATGTATTATCCAAATATTTTAAAAAGTGAGATAGAAGGAATTTTTTTTCTTGGGTTTATTGGGGACAGCTGAGTTTTACAGCTAAATAAATATAGTTTTTGAGCTTTATAGACTTTTAATTTTTTAAAAATATACAATAACAGTAATCAATACAATAACATCCTACACACACACACACACACACACACACATGAATAAAAAGAGAGACAAGAAAAACAATTCATAATTGTTTATAATTCCTTAATATTCCTCCATCACATTGATATATTCATCTGGGATAAAACAATCATGGTTTATTTGATTAGCATTAGATATCAAATCAAACCATATATTTGAAAATTGTTTAGCTTGACCAGGATGCAGGTGAAGAATGTAGGTCTATTTCTCAGCTATGGTGATATACCAAAGCTCCATTATCTTAGTTTTATCTTTCCACTGTTTAGCTTTGGACATTCTGGTGGCAATAACAAAAATACTTTACAGTAGATATTTGTGTTAGAACTTAAAAATATATTCAGCAAAGCAAGCTGTGGACATATATTAATTCTTTGATTTGTACTTGACTTTACCTGTCTCCTAAACAACCCAGACCACAAGGGATATGAGCACCACAAGTGGAAATAAGTTCCCTTTTCAATAGCAAGGAACTTTCTTTGTTCAGATTTGATAGCTAATAGAAGTCATATATCATCTCGTTTAAGAATTTTTTGTCTTTAATTTGGGCTGAGGATGATGACATGGGTTTCCATTTCCACATTTTATTCCAGCCTTGATTCTTATTTTTTTTATCTTCAGGAAATATTTTCCCTAAGCCATTTTCAAAGCAATCAGAGGGATCTGATTGAGAGAGCCGAGGTGGTGCAGTGGTTAGAGTGCAGCACTGCAGGCTACTTCAGCTGACTGCTAGCTGCAGTTCAGTGGTTCAAATCTCACCGGCTCAAGGTTGACTCAGCCTTCCATCCTTCCGAGGTGGGTAAAATGAGGACCCAGATTGTTGGGGGCAATATGCTGACTCTGTGAACCGCTTAGAGAGGGCTGTAAAGCACTATGAAGCGGTATATAAGTCTAACTGCTATTGCTATTGCTATCTTCAGACTTGAGAAACCTTTGCTTTAGTTGCTTTAGTTGGAAATCTTTGTGGTTTTATTTACTTCTAGTTGGTTCTGATGTATTAGATTTGTGTTGGAAGAGAGGGTTTCTGCTCAGTTTGCTAGTTCAGTAACATGAAGGTTTGATGTCTCTCCCAAACCTCTTTTCATGGTTCCTTGAAGTCTCCTGTTTGTCCCCAGTCCAACATACAGTCTTGGGTAGGATTATTGGATAAATGAAATGGGAGTAGTGTGCCATGTAGATTGGCCAGAACTCCATGAAGAAAAGGCAGAAAATAATAATAATAACAGCTTCTGATTGTATTGCTTCAGGATGTGTTCAGAAGAAGAGCTTGTTTAACAAGCGTGAATTACCCTGTAAAGCGGGGTCCCCAAACTTGGCAACTTTAAGACTTGTGGACTTCAACTCCCAGAATTCTCCAGCCAGCTATGCTGGCTGGAGAATTCTGGGAGTTGAAGTCCTCAAGTCTTAAAGTTGGCAAATTTGAAGACCTCTGCTGTAAAGGGTACAATTTATAAGTTGAATCATTGAACCCAGATGCTACCTGAGATTAATCCTGAAATCTGTTTTCAGAATAAATAAAAAAATAAGGATGCCTACAACAACATATCCTTTTTTATTGAATAAATAAAAATAATAGAACATGATGCCCAGACTTGGCTAGTTTTTGTTTCATTCATTTTCTTATTTTCTAAACTGTTATTTTCTTAAATTGTTTTGAATCTTGTGCCTTTCAGGATATCAAAACCTTACATTTTAGCGTGAAAAGGTATGGAAATTCTCACTTTGAGCCATCTACAAAAAAGTTCTAGAAGTCCATGTCACAGTGAGCTATAAAGACAGCATCAGAGAAGTCAATGAACAAGCTGTTCAATGTGTCAGAAGATTTGAAATCATCAAAGGGAAAGCAGGGGGATGAAAGGCCAGATATTCAGGATTTTTTTTTTTTTTGAATGCAGCCTTCTTACCATGTCTTACATTTCAGCCAAAAAATGACCCTTTTTGAGGGGTTTCTTTGGTTGTCCCCACTTGCTTTTAGCTAATTCTTATATTGTCAAGGGTGGCAAGGCAAATGTCTCTGATGAACAAAAGAGCTCAGTAGTAGGCACAAACCTGAAGAATAAAAGAAAGGATGGAATAGAAGAAGTGCCAGAAAAAGGAATAAGGAGACAAGAAGGGTGTTGCGGAGGAAAAAAATTAGAGGTGACATGATCTTGTCTCCCTGCTCTCAATCCTCAATAATAAGACCGGAGTCCAGGAAAGAATAAAAGTAATATATTTGCATAACAAAAATAAGAACACCTAAGTCTGTGTCTACATGGTGAAGAACAAAGAGAACAAAGAAAAAATTAACACATGCGCAGTACAGGTATCACATGAGAACTTCATATCAGTATACAGTGTCATTTCAGAATAAGAGTCCTGCTGACAAATTAAAATGAACGTAGTGACAAACCCCTTCTTTGTCAGTAGGGCGAATATCAGCTATCCATCAAAACATCAATTAAGGCACATCATCTCACGCAGGTATTCATGCTGCGCTGCTGGTAATGGTTTGTTAAGCATGTCAGCAATTTGATCACGTGTAGGTATGTACTGCAATTTTACAAAACCTTGTTTAACTAACTGTTTTAAATTCATGGATGTATGCATTATAGACAGATATTGAGGCAGATATTCTCTTCTGCAGAGTGGCAGAAAGCTCAAAATATTTCCCCATCCAAAGTAATATACATTGTTTGGCTAACTTAGATAGGAGGTTCACCTCTGTCATTCTTTTTAGGCCTTGAAAAGTTCAGTCCATTTTTTTCAAAAGGATGTTGATTGTACAAAGTACAAAAATCAATCAATTAATTAAAAATCAGTAAAATTCAAAGATATTAACATTCTAACTTCTGATATTAAACACATTTCTTTTTAGGATATTTGTTTATTTTTAATATGTTGCTGTATTTCCTTGCATTATTGAAATTTTTTTTTAAAAAAAACTTAATACAATCCTAGTGGACATTTTTACATGGCACTGTTTTTACTCTCAAATCTCTCCAAAGTCTTCTGGAATCAATTATGACATATTTTTCATTTAACAGAATAACCTTATTGGAAGGACCTTGAAAGTCTTCTAGTCCAACCCCCTGCTCAGGCAGGTTGCTTCTCTCCTTGATGAGTTTCCCTCCATTTCAATATCTCCTTGACTTAAGGAATACTTATTTTATATTCAAACCACAGACAGTGGATGTCACTGTCTGAATCGTGCTTTTTGCACAAATTTCCTTTGTTTTGCCCCATTTTACAACTTTTCTTGCCACATTTGTTAAGTGAATCACTGCAGTTGTTAAATTAGCAACACAGTTATTAAGTGAATCTGGGTTGCTTGTCAGAAAGTTGCAAAAGGTAACACATGACCCCAGGACATTGCAACCAGGAGGGGGTTGTGACTTACCTCGCTGCCGGTTCGCTTCCTCCCGTGCCACAAAAAACAGCTTCTGCGCATGCGCAGAAGCGAAAAACAAGATGGCACCGCCCATGGCGCCGCCAAGAGAGCCAGTTTGGGGGCGTGTCCAGCCGCCCATCGCTGCTAGTTCGGCGAGCGGGGGGAAATTCCTGCTACCAGTTCTAAAGAACTGGCCCGAATTGGCAGGAACCCACCTCTGATTGCAACCATCATAAATGTGAATCAGTTGTCAAGCATCCAAATGTAAATCATGTGATCATGGGGATGCTCGGTGATTCCTGGCTAACACATGCCATACGCTAAAAAAAAAATATGGGGATGCTGCAATGGTCATAAGTGTGAAAAATGGCCATAAGTCACTTTTTTCAGTGCCATTGTAAGTTCAAATGGTCACTAAGCAAACTGTTGTATGTCGAGGACTACCTGTATCTAACCTAGTATTCTTCTATAGCAGGGGTGTCAAACTCGTGTTGTCACGGCGGCATCACATGACATATCACAACTATTTTCCCCTTCGCTAAACCGGGCGTGGGTGTGGCCAGCACATGACGCATCCGGCCCATGGGCCAGGAGTTTGACACCCCTGTTCTATAGTAGTCCAGATTTCTCTAAAAAACTGAAAAGCATGTTATGTCATTATATTTAATTTCTTTCCTAAAGGTGCTTTTCCAAAAGGCAATTGGACTTTCTTGTTTTTTTCCTTGAAAACACTTCATTTCTCATCCAAGAAGCTTCTTCAGTTCTTTAATTTCCTTCTCCTTTAATCTGCATAATACTCTATAAAAACAATCTGGACTAGTAGCCATTTTGTGGAAGTATTTTTCATATTATTTTGCCTTTCTTCCTAAACCTCTCCAGAAATAAGTTTATTTTTTGGCATGTGAGGGCTGGTTCTCCCATTGTTTTGGAAATAGTTGAGTGATCTTTTTAAGTAACATGTACAGAATGACTTCACAAACATCCAAACATTCTCCTTTTTATATCAAAATACAAGAGAAAAAACAGACCCCTGTTTCTTTACAATTGCCCTTATATGGGTTTTTCGTTTTAGTAGGACATGTTTTGGAATTCCTATTATAGCCTAAATCCTTTCTAATAAAAATTACAAATCAGAGCTGTGACAGATTTATTCTTTGTACATACTATTTTCCGTCCTGGTGATATAAAATAATCTTGCATGACCCCAATTCTAGCCATAGGAAAAAGAAAAATACCAATGCACATACAGAATGGGATCCTATACACATCCAGACTGAGACCCATAAAAGTGAATGGTCACATATATACTTTCTGTTGCAATATCTTCTTTCTTTGATTATGGATATTATGCAGTACAATGTGTTACCTATAGGAAGTATGAAGCAAAACCAATAGGTGAAAAATACTGGCTATACTTATATCAAGATTTTCAACCAAAATTAGATTTTAACTGTCAGAAACCAAGCAAAGCTCCAGTACAACTAGAGCTATTGAGAGATAGGAAGATTGACAGTCTTTGATGATCATAGGAAGTGTTGAAGCAATCCAATTAGATGTGGCTAAAGAGTGAATGCTAGCAAAACAGCCTTTTAGTCAAGAAAATATTAGTGATGTTCCTTGATTTGGGCAGCTCTGCACCTAAGCCCTCACCTTCTAAAGAAAGATTGGTGTTTTCAGACAATAATATCAGAGCTGAAAGAAATTGGAAAAATTCTCAACAAATTCATCTAATTCAAATATCTGCAGGATAAATGAAATAGTTTAACTTTCTAATGCGTTAAAAGCAGGTTCAAAAGATGCAAGTAGGAATGCTATCAGAATGCTATCAGAATGAGATGACTTCAAAATTAACAAAATGTTCCCAGTCTGAACACCCCAAATACAGACACAGAACAGTGAATGAAGTATTCATCTGACATAATGATTCTGTGAGAGTTTCAGGATATATTCTCACCTCACAAAGTTACTTCTAGGACTTCATGAAAGTTGGCCCTGAAGTAAAAACTTTGTTGAGAAAATCATTCTTCTTATCTTTGGAAATAATTGATAGTCAGGAGAAGTAAAGTGCACTGCTCCTGTATGTCAATATACCATTAATACTGTGCACATCCTTGTTTGCCTTCAGGCAAAGAGTTTTCACATAATGTATTCTTTTATATTTTACTGATAATGGATGCAGCCAGTTGGAACTTCAATTAAAGTGGTTCTTGAAATGTCCTAGTTTTTGCATCTAGATTTTGAAAGAACACATTCCTTAAGAAGGTACACCTTCAGAAATTACAAGGATACTTCAAAACATTAACAGGCAAAATCAGTAACCATTTTGAAATTATAATTAACAAATCTGTTTTCCTCTTCCTCTCTGTCTTCCTCTTGTTAGTTTTTTCCAGCACTGACATATTGTTTCTTATATTCATTTTTATCTATTTTGTTTTTAAAAATATCTAATTGTTGGGCTACTGCATTATTTATTCCCACATCTGTCTCATTATACACATTAGTTCAATATTCTTATCTTTCATCTCCTCCAAATATGTGGGCTTCAACTTCTAGACTTTCTCTGAGATGATGTCCATTGCTAAAAATTTGGCAAATTCCATATATCTGGAGATCACCAAAGTGGAGGAGGGATGCTTTCATAAACTGAGATTTATTTTATTGTTAGTCTTTAATAATTTAACCAACCTACAGGAAATAAACAGGTGCAGATTAGCAGAATGACCAAATGATTGTGCTATTAATGTCAAACTCTACAGCTGAAGTTCTACCTCTGCTGTGATCTCAGTAGATGTGTTCAGTTATTTTCCCATTTCCAAATCTTTGGATCTCCCATTCATGATTTATTTTCTTCCCTTTCTCTTTTTGTAAGAAGTAGGAACAAGGGAGTTTTTGTTGCGGCAGTGATAATCACATCTTATTCTCAATACTGCAAGGTTGACAGTTCTGAATATCAATGCATATATTATATAGGTTGTCCTCAAACAACCTTTGAGGGTTAGATAGTAGACACTATCTGTCTGTCTATTGGCCTGATCCAGGGGTGGGTTCCAACTTACCTCGCTGCCAGTTCACTCCCTCATGGGCGCGCGTGCGCTTTGCACATGCACACATGCACAGTAACAAAAAATCCAAAAAAACCCCAAAGCCGAAAAAAAGATGGTGACCGCATGCACAGTGCCGGAAGTCAGCTTCTGCGTATGCTCAGAAGGAAAAAAAATTCAAAGAAAAAAAATCGAAAAAAAAATTGAAAAAAAATAAAAAAAAAGATGGCGACCCCCATGGACCGGCACCGACTGATCCAGTTTGGTGACATCATCGTGATGTCACCAGTGGGCCGCTACCGGTTCGGGAGAACCGGTCCGAACCGGGAGGAACCCACCCCTGGCCTGATCAACTCATTAGCTGACAAACAGTTGCATTAACCTATTGGTAGACTTGCCCTCTGAGCATGAAACTCCATTACCCCAATATATCCATATAGTCATATGGATTACATAAGCCAAAGTGTAGACCAGCCAAGTTGAAGGCCCAAGCTAAGTCCAAGCTACCCACTAGCAACCATAGAGTAGTGTTAGCTGTTAGATAAACTTGCCCATCTGAAAACCCTACTAGAGGTGGGAAGGGGAAGTGAATAGGAGGCATTATCTGGGGATTGAAGTGATGTAGGCAGACAGCTTCAGCCTCTTCATTTTGGGTCTCTCAAATAAATCAAACTGTTGAAGGAACACTTGCTCTGTAAAATGTGTGGCTTTTGCTAGACATACATAATGGTTGCCAAGGGCATTGGCATATTGGTTGGTTATAATGGCATTTCTCAGTGATAGCAAAGGAGCTGCTCTTATTTTCTGTTGGCAACCATTTTGAGTTTGCAGTCCATCTTGTCTCCAAAATAAAGTAATTGATTTTGCTTTGAAATCAGAGAAAACAGAGGAATACTTATTGTTAATTCAGTCCTCCTGTAAAAAGCACTATTATGCTTCAATTTCTGTTGATTCAAGAAATGTTTTTCATAGGAGTTGAGAGGGAAGAGGTATTATATCAAACGCAGAAGGGAATGCATTTAATGGTTTTTATAAAAATCCAAAGAGAAGTGAAATGTGATTGGGGGAGACAGATTATGACCACAGAATATTCATGTACATACACGCACCAGCTACTATTTACACTAAATTTATGAGAGGCAACAATTGGAAAATCCTGTGCTAACATATCTGATTTACATTTGGAGAGTGTAATGAAATAATATAATTAATCTATTGCTGGAATTACTTTTGTAGTAGAATTCTTTCATTCTTTATTAAAAGAATTTAATCCAGTTGTATATATAAATCTAGGAATTAATAGGTACAAGTATTACCTTATCCTGAGATTCAGTGATCTTGCTCAGCCTTTATTAAACTCTCTCCACATATGTCAGTGTGTATTTCTCCCTCTGTGTATGAGTGTGTGCGTGTGTGCATGTGTGAGTGAGTAACATTATTCTTGGCTCTTATAGCAACCTAGCATTGGTGTTCAAGAATGAACTTTTCTTAACACCAGAGAAATGTCTCTCTGAATCTCTCACCCACAACGGTGAGTTCTGGGATACTTCATTTCCTGGAATGCACAGTGCTAGGAAGAAAATATCTTGGACAGTTGCCTGAAAGCTCTTTGGCATCACTTAAGAGTTGGATTGTGGACAGACCTGTCAGAAGGTTTTCTTTAACACGAAGAAAGGAGATAGGATTGGCATGAAACAAAAGAAAAATATTGCTCCTTTTCTTCTGGAAACTGGAAAGGATTCTTCCACTGCTTAATGAAAATAGGTCTAAAATAAGCCAAGCTGAAACAACCTGTCATCCCCATATTGAATGCTGCCCACCCATCGTACGTGGCAACTCAGCAGGGATTAATCAAATTTGGGGGGAGAGGAGGAAGGTGCCTCGAAACACTCATAGGCACAATACATCACATAGGCTACATTTGAGATGGTACACATATCCTAAATATCCTATTGCTAATTAACATAGAATAGTTCTCTGCTTGAAAACATACCCTATTTGAAGGGCTGTCCAGTTCAAGTCCAGTTTAAAGACCAAAGAACTTAAAAGGGAGATCAGGGCCGCAAAAATTGTCCATCAACAAACTAGTACTTGGAAGGCAAATCAAGCAGACATTGGTCCATATTGCTCTAAATCTTCTCCATGATCTTTAGATCTTTTAAAAGTATAGTAAGAAGTTCTAAATTTGCAGGCATCTTGGCAGTGTAGCACATGCAGATTTGATGCAAAATCTGTTTACCCTTTTGGGATGTATGCGAATGTATATGTGTGTGGTCCATTTCCTGTCATTTTCCAATGCGCTAGTGGGGAAAAGTTAAGGGAGTGCAGAAAATAAATCTAGTCTTCAGTTCCTTTCTGCACTTCTGTTCAAATGGCTGATTGCCTTTATGCAGCTTGGAAGAAGTATTATCTATCCTCTTCTATTTCAAGCATGAAAATGAGAGAGGAAAGATTTTGGCGCTCACTGTTGTGCACAATCCAGGCTTTCAAAACACACTCCGCTTTTATTGGTTCAAATGTATACTTTAATGACAGAAAAAGGAGCAGCCAATTAGAAGCACAGAGTTCCCATCACCCTTGAACACAGAGCCAGAGACATTCTCAGTGCTTCTGAAGCCCTGCTAGTTTGTTGTGCCTTAAGCCAAAATCCCACAAGGTCTCAATGTAACCAGCTGTCTCACTAACGAACTGCCAGCACTTTTCTTGAATGGGAGCTATCATCTTTGCTGACATCAGCTGCCTCCCTAGAGCTCTTCTCGGCTGTCTTTCTTGGTGTGATTGCATTTATCTGTGGCTTGCAGGGACTAGTCCTAATCATATTGCTTCTTGCCTTTGAGGGTCAAATACAAGTCCATTGCTCCTGAGACAAATGTGGGAGGGAGAGAAAACAGTTGGGGGGAGAGAGGGAGAAACAGAAACTGTCACCTTTTTGTAAGACTGATAAGCATTTGGCAGACAGGACACCACAAATGAGAAAAGCAAACAGCCAGCAATCTGTGAGTGCCATAAATATGTTACCATCTCAGCTGGAAGATAGGCAATATATGCACCAAGAGGCCTTTGTTTAATGAGCTGTCAGGAAGCAGGCACAAAATTATGCTTGAAAACACAGGGAAGCTGCAGAGACAGCAGATCCTGGACCCTGGAAATGCCCTCTTTGCCTTTTATGTGGATGTTTCAAAGGGTCTTATCAGCTGAGGGTTGTCGAGTGATGCAGGCTATCATTCGTAATCCAGTAGCCTTTTGGACTTTTTATTTTTTTAAACCTAACAGAGAGTGATGGCTAAACCGGACTCAGATCTTTTCCTTATATACTTTCCTAATCCCATAAATATAACAAAAGTACAGCTGAAGCTCGTCCAAATAAGACAAAAATAGCAGTAAGTAGGAAATTAAACATCTGATTTCTAATCATACAGAGGTTCTTTTTCTGATTATCTCAGTATGTTCAGCCAGTTCCCTAGTTATTTCAGTCAGGCACACAACAAAGGAATTACTGATCAAACGATATTGCAGCAACATAATGTGAATACATGAGCTGCTTTGTAATTGATGTGCAACATCCAGAGTTTCAGCGGCTGTGCAGCTAAACTGGTGAAGCAACTGTGGAATTACAATGTAGGCACTGGGATCATTGTGGGAAGCTTGAAATGATGGACAGCATGATAGACCTTCAACAGTTAGGCAGTCATGCACAGCAAATTACCAGGATATTCAGTCAAACAGCAAGTTTGAGTTCAAATTTTCCTTTTTGTCATTAAAAAGAGCTTTTCTCCTTTTGTTTCTTGTATTATTCCATATGACTTCTGATCCTTGCACTCAGTCTGATTTGTATGTACACTTACAGAAAAATAACTCATTGAACCTAGTTTGTCTGTTACTTTAAGAATTTTGTTACTTTAACAATATTTGTTCTCAATAAATTCTGTTATTGTGGAGAAGTGTGGCCAAACAAAAAGCATTCCATCAATATTATTGCAATTTATATAAAGGAAGTGACACCTTGTCAGAGAAAATAGGTGAATATCTAAAGTAACAAAATTTACTGAGGATTATAGAGGGACAGAAACCATTTATGAATGGATATATAACTATTAGGAAGATTTTGAAGCAATAAAAAAAGATTAAACGAGCAAAGGTGTCTGAATCAGACGGTTCAGGTTCAGGTTCTTATTATATAGGTTTTGAAGATGAACTTTAACAACCTTTACAAAACACGATAAATTTCTTTCTACAGGGAGAAAAATGCCAAGACTTGGAAAGAAGCCAATAAAGCACTAATATCTAAAGAGGGACAAGATTTGAATTTAACAAGAAACTATAGACTGAGATCAGTACTGAATAATGACTGTGAGTTGTTCACAACTATCATAGTTGACAAACTGAAAATAATTTAGCAACAATTTATTCATGAAGATCAATATGGTTTTTTACCTAAAAGGCAGTTAAAGGACAATTTAGAAATGTGTTTGACATTTTGGAATATGTGAAGCAACAAAATGAAAAAGAAGTCACATTGATTTTCTTAGGTACAAAGAAGGCCTTTGACAATTTGAAGTGGGTTTTCTTGTTCAAGGTTTTTAGAAGATATAAATTTTAGAGAGAACTTTATAAAATGTGTAAGACTGATTTACACTTCACGGAAAGTACAAATACAGGTTAATGAGATTTAACAAAACCATGTAAGATACAAAAAGAGAGGACTGCTCACTGTCACCCCCACCCCTTTTAAGTTTTGGTTCTTGAAATGTTGAATAGAGAAGACAAGATGAGAAGGTTGAGGGAGTAAAGATTTAGAAAAGAGACATAAATTAAGGGTTTTTGTATATTACTTTATGCTGTTTTTTGGTAGATTCCCTAAAGGGAATTGAAATATTAATGGGCAAATTAAAATAATTTGGTGCATTAGCAAGTTTTAAAATTAATAAACAGAAGGTAAAGATATTAACAAAAATATAAAAATAGAAGATCAAAGAATTGATGAAAAACATGTTTTAATATTGAGAAGAAGGTAAAATATCTGGGTATCATTATGACAAATATGAATTGTATATTATTTCAAAATAGTATTACGGCATGGAACAAAAATGTAAAAAGATATGTTAATGTGGGAAAACTATTTCTTTGATAAAAATCAGTGTCTTGCGTAGAATGATGTTTTTGTTTCAAACAATACCTGTCTTGACATTTGTTGCACTATTTAAACAGTGGCAGAAGGACATATCTAAATTTGTATGATGGGAAAATGATGAATTAGATACAAGATGCAAAGGAGAATATTGGATTTACCTGACTTGAAATTGTATTTTGCAGCTTGCTGTTTGATTTGGAGAGAAGAGTGGTTGTTGCTGAGCACTAGAAAGCTTTTGGAGTTAAAAGCAGTATCTGAGATTTAGGTGACAAGAATATTTTAAAAATCATTATGTTAGACATGCCATACATTTGTGGCTCATGGCACAAAAAGCAGCTTATAGATGAGAAATAATAGGCAAACACAAATGGAGGAAAGGCTAACATGTTGAGAAATAATAGAATATTAACAAGGGAAATGTAAAATAGGATCAGCAAAAGAACTGGTGGCAGGTCATAGCTGCAAATGGTTCTCTTATTTACAATTATTAGAAAGATTTAAAGACAGTAATTGATGGTTTTGAACATGAATTGATGGTTTGGAACAGATTTGCGTTTGAAATAGAATTGTGTACAAATGATGAACATGTAATTGCTAAAATGTACAGAATATAAGAATATAAGATAAAGTGGGCTATATTTTTGGTTATAATGTACAGATGGAACAATGGGATAAAGTATGGCTAAAAGAATTGAAATCTATACTACATTATAATCTTAAAGAGAATTTTCATAAAATGATGTACCTTTGGTATATGTCACCAGAAAAATTGTTTTGCTTGTATAAAGGCACTTCAAATTTATATTAGAAATACGAATAACAGGAAGGGACATTTTATTATGTTTGGTAGACTAAAATAAAATACTGGATTTTAAAATAAAATACTGGATTTTTGATAGACCAAAGAATACTGGATTCAAATACCTACACTTATTCAAAAAAATTTAAAGAGTAATATACAATTGAAATGGGAAGCTTTTCTTTTTGTGCTGATGGACAAATAGTTGGGGAAAAGTCATGAACTTTGTTTTTATACATAATAACTTCAGTGAGATTAATATATGCAGAAAGATGGAAAGATTGGCTCTATCCACAATGGAGGAAGTTGGTGAATATGGTGGAACTTGCTGATATACCTAAATGAGCTTTTTTGGTCACAGAAAAAAACAATATTTATATTTATTGCTAACTGGAAATCCCTTATAGACTTTTTGTGTGAAACAAAAAAAAAATGAACTTATGATATTGATGATTAAACAGAATAGATTATAGAAACAAGAGAATTATGTTGCAACTCTAGAGTAAGAGATAAATTGAGAATTGTACTTACATTTGATTTAAAGAATAGCAGAAGCTACTTCTTTGTATCATTTTTTCTTTCTTTTCTATTTTTGCTTTTTTTCATTCTTGCACTTTTATGTTTCTGATTGCTTTCTTCTTTTCTTTTTTTACTTTATATTAGTTTGTATTAGTTTTTCTCTTCTAAAAGTCATATGTGTGTGTGTGTGTGTGTGTGAGAGAGAGAGAGAGAGAGAGAGAGCGAGAGAGAGAGAGAGAGAGAGAGAGAGAGAGAGAGAGAGAGAGAGAGAGAGAGAGAGAGAGAGAGGTGGGTTCCTCCCGGTTCGGACCGGTTCTCCCGAACCGGTAGTGACCCTCTGGTGATGTCACGACATAACGATGATGTCATGGATCCAGTTTGGTCGGTGACGGTCCGTGGGTGCCGCCATCTTTTTTTAAAAAACAAATTAATTTTTTTTAAAAAAAAAATTTCTTCTGCGCATGCGCAGAAACCAAGTTTCCGGCACTGTGCATGCATTGCCATCTTGTTTTTGCCGTTTTTTAAATTTTTAATTTTTTTTACACTGCGCATGCGTGCGCGCGGCCACGCAGCGTGGAAGGAAGCGAACCGGCAGCGAGGTAAGTTAGAACCCGCCCCTTGTGTGTGTGTGTGTGTGTGTGTGTGTCTATATATAATAGCAGTCTGGTGCCAATTATATTTCATAGGCAACTATCAGGAATAATTGCAGAAATGCACAAAAAAGATAAACTTCATAAAGAGTCTCTCTAATCATTATTTTTATGAGATTATAGGCTGTATCCAAAACCTATTCAAGTGTAAGACTACTCTAAATAGGGATTGCCCTTTCCCATTAGTTTCTTTCTTTTAATATAGAACAAAATGATATCAATTTTCCTACTGCATTAAACAAGTCACACAAATCACAACGTTATTCTCTAATAATACCATTTATATATGCAGTTTTACCATTTTTCAATATTCTTGGAACATTTATGATTTCCTTTTCATCATTTTTGTTGGATACTAAAGTTTATAGTATTTCTTTCAATTCTATTTTTCAACACATCGTTTCTTGTCATATTAATCTCTAAAATATACTTTCCATCATTCCATCACACTCTCACTTTTATTCCAAATTGCTTTTAATGGCATTATACCAATGGTTCTCAACCTTTCTAATGGCGTGACCCCCCCGCGACCCCCCCGCCACTGCCGCGACCCCCTGCCGCCGCGAC
>QLTV01000448.1:807030-812030 GCA_003457575.1 Thermophis baileyi
AGACTGAGCAGGCTACGCGGGAGAAGAGTGCCCCACCCATCTTCACAAGGCACACCTGGGGAATGAGCAGGGATGAAATGCTCCTGGTTCGCTCGTACCTGTCGGTCACCGTAGAGCCGGTCACCAAGGTAGCGCGAGGCGCCGCCCACCCACCCGGATGCCACCATTTGGGTTCTTTTACCCTCTGCGCATGCGCAAAGCATTCTGCGCATGCGCAGAGGGTAGAAGAACCCAAATGGCGGCGTCCGGGCTACCAGCTGTCCGGCGACCCGCAGGCACTGCCGAACCGGGACCTTTTCACCCCTGCAGTGATGGTGGCACCAAGATGGTGGGCTAACGCGTGCGGCAACCCCTGTGAAATGGTCGTTCGACCCCCAAAGGGGTCGCGACCCACAGGTTGAGAACCGCTGCATTATACAATCACTTATTTCAAATACTTTTTTTTACTTTACACCAAATTACTCTGTATTTGTTAGCCTTCCCAGGTAGACTAGACAAGAAACATGACAAGATGAGATAATTCTATTTTATTGTAAAGTCTGATAGTATAAACCTCCCAGCTCCCACCATCTCTTTTACAGTCTGAGAAGTTAGCGAGGTTCCTTTCTGAGTTTTCCTATCTACCTGTTATTCAGCTGTGAGTTAAAGCCTCTCTTAGCTGATCATTTCCCAGGCAGCATCTCTTTACTACGTCTCCCAAGTTCATGCTCACATACCATTACAGCATTTTCTTTGTTACTTTTAATACTAGATACTCCTTTCCCACAATGTATATTTTTGCTTCCATCATATTGTTAAATATTACTATAATTCTCATTTTTGTGCATTCTGTTCCATTATTTTTTTCATCCACAGTCTCTTTCATTTCATCAAACAAAAACAGCAGCTATATAACAGAAGATTGACATGGATGTCCTAGTTTGTGGAACAGCTTCTTCTTTATCACTGTACAATTGCAAGCCTTATCTCTCCTTTAATAATCAAGCTATCACTATTTTCTAAGCTATTATCAATGGTCATTGGATGGAGACTCCTATCTTTCAATGTATCCAACTCTATAAATAACAAAAATCAATGTTTCAATGTAGTTTTGAATCTGGGTACAAGTCTGGCTGTCAGCCTTGTGGGGCAATTAGATAGGAAACACAAACAGATGAGCTAATTCTACTTTTGTAAAATTACATTGACACTATCCTACAAGTTTGAAAGTACATTTCTCCTTCCATCACCTTTACAACCTGAGAAACTATGTACTGTCTCTTCTGAGTCTCTTGCCTCACCCGCCACCCAGCTGTGGGCTATGCTATCTCTTATCTGACCCACTCCCTCAACAATGTTTCTTTGCCCAAGTCTCCCAAGGCCATTCCCACATACCACTACGGGGTCTATATACATTTTTACAAGGTTTCTTTTTCACAGCAAACGGTATTAGTTCAATAGTAGAAAAAAAAACCCTCACATCTTATAAAGTACCTGGGGAGCATAACCAACATCCACATGTTCACTCATTTAAATGAGATGTCACAATTTTAAAAGCATAGCTTATCCTGGTTTACTTAGCTGTCTCATTAGGATCAAGGAATTAATTTCCAGCACTTCTGCAACAAAAAGGAATATTTTCCCCCCTCTCCTTACATTGTCTCAGAACAATTGGTGAAAATGTGGGAGGATTTTTGTTTACACGAAAGGAGACATTTTTGTTTAAATGGGATCCTAATTTTGGCTCATTCCTAGTTATTATCCTTAATTTATTCAAATTCCTTAAACTATATTAGCTGTAAGATTTTCTCCATTTGTATTTACCACAGCACTGTCATACCCAGCAATCTCTCTTTTTCTTCTATTTTTAATACAAAATCAAAATATCTATCTGATCATCACTTCATATCTGAAGCAGCTTAAATCATCCTTAGCTGTTCCAATTTTAGAGTTTTTCCCCTTAAGCAAGCACCCAACTAGACAGTTCTATTTTGGGTACAATATTACATTCTTCACTGACCATTCAGTCAGTGTGGTGCCATAGAGTGATGAGATCAGCCTTTGTCTAAAATCCATTTATGTCAACGTATTTCCCCTCCAAACCCTGAACACTTTCTTCAGAACCATTTTTGCACTTGTGAATGATGCAGTACTTTCAAAGGCGCATTTCCTATGCCTTTCAAGTCTTCCACTCAATTCCTGGCTCAGTAACATAGTTTTGAACAAGAGATAAGCCTGGCTCTTAGGAATGGTACAACAGGAAAGAACTTCCTTTTGCATCACAGAATCTCTTCCATCTGTCACCTAACTGGTTTATGGACTTTTTGTTTGCCAAAAAGTTTTGTTTTTTAAGAACAGTGGGTAAACTCATGTTTAAAATAGACTGATTTAACAAGTGATGGGTGGTTGGAACTACACAGGGAACTGGGAGGAAGCTGGTCATCTGCCTCACAGAACAGCCCTTTCCTCTCCAATCACCAGTTAATAAAGTTGAGGTCTTCGTGGAGTCAAAGAAAAAGCAAAGCTTGGAATGACAAAGGTGGGGGGGGGAGGGAGAAGGAAAGAGATGGATGATAGACATATCTGCCAGTCTAGGCATCTGTTAAAAATTATCTCCTTCCCAACTCCAGGCTAGTCAAGGAGATATATTGAAGGTTGTGTTCCTGCTGGCTGGGGATAAACAAAGCTGGATACCAATACTTTTCCTTAGCTTACCCTACACACAGTAATTAAGGAGATTGTAATTTGATGGTGTCCTTCGTTTGTCAGGATATGGATTTGCAATGGAAGCAGTGCATTTCATAGCAATTTCTTGCAGTTTTCTGCCAGCTGTAAGATCTGAACCATGGATAGCATTTTAACTGAGCCATGGGGAAGAGCTGTAAGAGTTATGAACAGGATATTTGGCAGCCTTTGGCTTGACTTATGAGCATGAGGTTTGCTAGACTCAGCTGACTCAGAGAGTGGGGGGAATAATGCCTTTCAACATTATCATAAAGAGAGAAACCACTGAACAAAATGTATGCTTTGTGTGTCAGTTAGCAATGGGGTGGATTACAGACTGTTCAGGCAATTGCAAGTTTATGTTTTTCTTCTAAAGCGTCTTTGCAAAAACAATTCTTATACTCTGTTCCCTAGGAAGCTTAATATAAACTATCTATATGGCAGCATATGGAATGGATAAATACTACCTGGTCTTTTAACTTTCCTATATGGATAAAGCATTTGAGTATGACATTACATTACAGTTCAAGGAATGTAAAGAATATACAAACTTTTCATAGTTATTCTAGCTTGATTTAATGGTAGCTTTTGTTACTGGAACCATTTTAATGATCTTATAGAACAGTGGTTCTCAACCTTTCTAATGCCGCGACCCCCCGCGACCCCGCCCCGCCGCTGCGGACCCTGCGCATGATGAGGTGACAAAGGGGGCGTGGCACCAGGGGTGAAATGCTCCCAGTGTGGCCGTGCCTGCGGGTCGCCGGACAGCCGGTAGCGATGGAAGCGGGAGACTTCGCCCGGACGCCGCCATTTGGGTTCTTTTACCCTCTGCGCATGCACAAAGCGTTCTGTGCATGCGCAGAGGGTCAAAGAACCCAAATGGCAGCATCCGGGCGGGTGGGCGAAGTCTCCCGCTTCCGTGGCTACCGGCTGTCCGGCGACCCGCAGGCACGGCCAAACTGGGAGTATTTCCAAGATGGCAGGCTAGCGTGTGCGGCGACCCCTGTGAAAAGGTCGTTCGACCCCCAAAGGGGTCGCGACCCACAGGTTGAGAACCGCTGTTATAGAAGGTCTTCACTTAGGTGAACTCATTAGATGAAACAGTAACCTATTATATTACTAAATTTCTCAGTGGCTTTAGAAAGCGGAGACTGATAAATATTGCTGGCATATCTTCTTTAAAAATTTTATAGGGTTGATCAGGGGACTGGAAACTAAAACATATGAAGAACGGTTACAGGACTTTCTGACAGTGAGAACGATCAACCAGTGGAACAGCTTGCCTTCGGAAGTTGTGGGAGCTTCAACACTTGACACTTTCAAGAAGAGATTGGACTGCCATTTGTTGGAAATGGTGTAGGGTCTTCTGCTTGAGGGGGGTTGGACTAGATGACCTACAAGGTCCCTTCCAACTCTGTTAATCTGTTAATCTGTTATTCTTCTGCTATTGTTCCTTTATTATTATTCAAGACAATAATGGAAGGCTGATCGTGGAAAATGATCTTTCAATCAACTGAATATTTTTTGTCAGAGGAAACAAATTTATCTTCTTCCTTTGCTTTACTCCTAATTGAGAAATAGTCACTGTGATTATTTAAAAGTTCTGACATAACATGTTGAAGAAGATACAACAATGTTTTCTTTTTCTATTCATCCAAGAGTAAGAATCTTAGTATGTAACACAGGATTGGCTTTAAGTTGCCAGCCAGAATAGGAAAATTCTATTGAATACAAATTCAGTATAAAAGGATTAGCCTGTTATCTGTCAAGTGTGCTATTAAATTAAAATGTTTGAAAGCCCTTTCTTGTAGATTATGTTGGCTGTGAATGGTAGGTGTTAGAATTGACAATATCAGGAAGACAGCTGGAAAGGATGATCAGGAAAGATTCAATTTTGAATCTTTGGTCTGCCTTCATTCAGCTTTGGGTATTTGCTATGAGGCCTATCATGTCTGGATTACAAAACTCCCAAACCATCTGGAAGGCCAAAGAATTTTCTATGTCTCTTTTCTACCATCTAGAGTTTCTATACATTTTATCAGGCTCTTCATGATAGGCTCAGTAAAAGTCAATGAGTGTTCATCTTATATCTCTGAATTAAACAAGCAGTTCAGAAATGATTGGTGCAGAATCTGGGAAAACCAAAAGATATATATGTATCAGCAGCTTGAAATGAGTTGTAATTTCTCCCCTATAAAGGATGGTTCAAATAAAGAAGGATATGAGTCAAGTGGAAACATCATGCAATCTAGGTCAAAAAGGATAAGATGGCATAGCGACACAATCACAGCCCTGTC
>QLTV01000448.1:817030-824446 GCA_003457575.1 Thermophis baileyi
ACTTCATAGCTAGAGTTCAGTCTGCATGCAACATTTTAACAAGAGGTTTAAGAAGAAGATACCCATGATGTTATAGGGTTTAGGAATGAATTCATTTAAGGAAGCAGAATACTGAGTAAAGGGGGAAAACTCATGCACATTTAATCCTAAAATAAGCATTTTCATACAGTGCAGTTTTATTTTACTAAAGTCATTTAAAAAGAGGCTGGCAAACCATCTTCAAGGCTGTGATATTGCTGAATCTTAATCTAACTAGGTTTGTTGGGCCTGAATAATATGTAAAGTCATTACCAGTATAAAGCTACAATGGTGTCTTATATACACACAGTCTCATATTGTAAATCATAATCTTATTATCACTTTTGCTATTGTACTTGCTTGCTGTGTTGTGTGACACAGTTCATAATACATTGGGCCTTTAAATCACTATACAGAGAGAGAGACAGAGAGAGAGGGAGAGAGGGAGGGTGGGAGGGAGGGAGGAAGTCTTAAATATCACAAGTAGTTTCTTTGATACAAGTCATTAATGATTGAAAGGCCCAATTTATTATGAACTGTCGCACACAACATAGCAAGCAAGTACAGTAGCAAAAGTGATAATAAGATTATGATAAATTTCTTATATGTAGCAATAGCACTTAGACTTATATATTGCTTCACAGTGCTATACAACCCTCTCTAAGCAGTTTACAGAGTCAAGTCAACATATTTCCCCCAACAATCTGGGTCCTCATTTTACCCACCTTGGAAGGATGGAAGGCTGAGTCAACCTTAAGTCAGTGAGAATCAAACTCTAGCAGTCAGCAGAATTAGCCTGCAATACTGCATTCTAACAACTGTGCTACCATGGGTTATATATATCTGCATATATATAAAATTAATCCATGAGAGTGATTTTCAGTTCTCCAGGTACTTATAAGACTTAGAGGTTGTAGATTGTGCTGTGAAATGAAGGACAAAGGGACATTTATTTGGAAGTATTTTTACAGTTAGAAATCAAGGTATTTTTACGGTTAGCTTAGAATCAAGGTCTAATTCATTGTTATTTCAAAGCTGGTGGTAGAAGTTCAGCACAACACCCTGTACTTGAAGCATTGATAAACATGCCTTCCTTCTAGTTTCCAAAACTTTTTTGAAAGAAGGAATTCTATTTTTGCCTGCCTTCTCTTTATTGGCTTAAACTACACACTGGACATGCTTAATTCAGTTCATTCAATTTCCCACCCGCTCCAGTTGGAACCTATGCTGATTGATCAAATATCAGCTATTAACTGCCAGGAATTGTCTTTGCCATCAATCAGAATATTGCTCAGCCATGTTGAAGCTCTCCCCCTCTCCTTCAACACATAATTAGTCTTGTTCTCTGCTGATTGCAAATGAAAATAGTCATAATTCTCTCAAAATAGTTCACTACATTACTTAGACTGGGTGGGGAGTATCATTCTTAAAACCATGAAGAAAGATGACTGATGAGTGATTTTTGTAGTTTGACTTTAGTATGTATAGCTGCCTTCTGTTAGTCTTCGTAGCAAAAAAGCTTTCATCAGGCCAATAGCAGTTTTCAGTTTCCCCTGATGTCTGATAAATAAAATGGTGAGATTTCAAGAATCCTGGCATTATCCAAGTTCTCTTTTAAAAATAAAATTAAAATGTTTATACTGTAACCTCCTGTCTAAAATAATAATTAGCTAAAATGAAGTTTAGTAAGAATTCCAGATGAAGTTTCATGGATGACCAGAGGTTTGTTATGCAAACCCTATTTTTCCATCACTAGAAACTCATTGCTATAATGAGTGAATTTCTGGGTGTGTAAAATAACCATTAAATAATCATAGAATTATAAAATCATGGAATTGGAAATGGTCATTTAGACCATGTAGTCAAACCACCTGCTTCATACAGGAAAATAAATTAACACATCTCTGCTTGAGAATCATCATGCATCTACTTGTACAGATCTAGTAAATAAAGTTCATAGCCTCTCTAGTTAACTAAACCATTCAATTGTTCTTGCTGTTATGTGTCATTAGCTCCTACTGAACAGAAATTTTACATGTGCTAAAAAATGTTCATAGAACTATTTCTCCACTGAAGTGAATGGGAAAACTTAGGTGGCCAGGCCCCTCCGTATAGAACCTGATCTATGTAAAAAGATTAATCTTTCAAAATTTTTAGACAGCCTGAGTATATAAAGCAATCCATTTTGAAATTCTGAATTCAACAACATTGCAACTTTTGTTGACATTTTAAAGCTAGAATCACAAGTAAAAAGATTTCTGTTGCTTTGTTTTGACTTTTGCAGGACAACTTCAAAATATTAGAAGCCAGAAAATCAGATGATCTGCATCCTCTAGTTGAACAAACATCCTCTAGTTGAAGAGTTGTCCAGTCAAAGTTGTATCTTAGAAAAAAGATATGTTTCTGAAAACAGATTGTTATAAAATGAGCATTAAGGGCATTTATATAACAAAAAAGCAACTGTAGGGAAACTTGCATTTTAAAAAGTTGGGAAAAATTCATTAACAGTATTATATATTACAGGAAGTTAAATCAAAAGCTTCTTGGGTTGGAAAAGTTATGAATGGAAACTGATTTCCATTCATAATAGAGCCGAGGTGGCACAGTGGTTAGAGTACAGCACTGCAGGCTACTTCAGCTGACTGCTAGCTGCAGTTCGGCGGTTCAAATCTCACCGGCTCAAGGTTGACTCAGCCTTCCATCCTTTTGAGGTGGGTAAAATAAGGACCCAGATTGTTGGGGGCAATATGCTGACTCTGTAAACCGCTTATAGAGGGCTGTAAAGCACTATGAAGCGGTATATAAGTCTAAGTGCTATTGCTATTGCTATTTGATAAACTTGATTTTGCTATTTTATCTAAAGTTAGGGCTTGGCTAAGGGCTTAGGTTATCTAGGATCTGTCTAGGACTGTTGATAAGATAGATTATTTATTTATTTATTTATTTATTTGTTTATTTGTTTATTTGTTTATTTATTTATTTATTTTGTCAAACGTGTATATGATTACAGATAAAGTATAAACATGATTGTGAAAATAATAATAATAATAAGAAGTACAAGCATTGTTATGAGTACATGATACCGTACATGATAACATTCCTGTCCTCCTCTCTGTCTCTCACAAAGTCCTAAAATATGATTTACAAGAATACAAACACAATCCAGACATATCCTGATTTTTATATGAACATAGTGCATTAGTATCATACAATTTGTTCATATTACCAATAATAACTAATTAATAAGTAATGTTATTGTTAATAGATTATCAGCAACAACAATAAAAAACACATCATCAGATGAAAAGCTATGGGTTGAATTTAGATATGAACATACTTACTGAGGTCTCATTAAATTACTGGAAATTCAATGCCACTGCTTTTAATGAACCTATTGCTAATTTTAATGAACTTTAGATTTAGCCCAGTACATATTATTAAAAAATTACCAATGGCATCCTTGAAAATCCAACCAATGAACAGTTTTTGACAGATACTTTATCAATTTTATACACAGTCAAATGTTTTTTAAAAACCTACTAAAATTGTTTAAAATCTTATTATATTAAAATAGACATGGGTGAATATCCGTTGTTTGGAACAATGCTCTGGACAATGCATCATCCTGCACAGAGTGGAAATCTGCCATTAATTGTGCTTTCACTGGTCTGCACTGCTGAGCTATTTAACAGTCCAAATACCAGGACATTCTAAAAGTTGTTAAGCTGACTGCCAAAAACCAAGATAATTAAAAATAGATTCACAGCTGTTTGGGCAAGCAGAGATATAATTTTATCTTCATTATGCCTTATTGCAGATGTTATTGATTTAATCTCAATGTATTTTAGCAGGTAGTATCAATTCATGCTGTCTACTGACATTGAAAGCTGGGAATTTTAATGCAGGTCTAATTTTCCTTATGGTAGAAGTAAAGACATCTTTGATTATCTGGAGATAAAAACCTTTGACCAACCCTGAAAGCGTTAAAGCTATAAAGACTTCTTAATGCTATGTTTCTTCTCAAACTGTTTTTCTCAATTGATAGTGACATTGTATGTATTTTGTGGTGCCTCATTGTAAGGAACACAATATATATGAAGTAATCATATGCTTTTGAATAAAGTATAAATATACATGTTTTTACATATGGCACACCACGTTACGATACCTCAACATTGTTCAGAGGGCGGTGTCCAAAAACTGGATCCAGTCAAATCAATATATGGAATATCTGTGAAAACAAAAGAAGTCCAGTTCAGTAAGGAACAAATGTTTCATCCCTCTTTTAAAATCAATTCTAAAAGAATCATCTCTATAATTAGGCCAATTTATTAATTAGAATATTGGTATGTTACGTGCTGATTTCCTGAAATCGTCTCTTGAAATTTATGAGGTGAAATGAGTACTGGAAGGCTTATTATATTTTCAAACATATTATATTTTCAAACAACAACTCATTTGCTTAATCATAAATTATCATAAAGATAATACTCAAACTTGAGTATTATCCTGATACGTAATTTTAAAAAGCTAAAGGGATGAATTGAGACAACTAGTAAAGAGGTAGGCATCACATTACTGTAGTAGTAGATGGAGAAAATGGTGAATGCAAATCGAAAGAGGAAACTGAAAGAAATAGTTCCATAGTTTTAACAAACAAAAAATCCATGAAGAAGTCCTGTGAACTTTTTCTTTAATCTGTCCTCCTCCTTCTCTTCTTCTACATCTTCATTCCTGGTTTCACAAGAATACGTGGGAATATTTTCAAGGTCTTACGTTGAATTGTTCCAGTAAAAATGAAGAGAACCAAAAAAAGACACAGGGTAGGTAGGACTTATTTTCTTGTGGAGGCCTTGAAGCTCTCTGAGTTGGTTGTTTTCCTACAGACGTTTCATTACCATACTAGGTAATATCATCAGAAAGGAGTGGGATTTTGCCCTGACAGTGTTGGTAGGAATGGTCTTGGTGGTTATTCTTTTTTTCCAAGTTTGGGGAGCCAAATGCTTGAAATCAGAATACAACTGAATATTCAGTTACAACTAATACAATCATATTTATGTTTATTCAGAATAAATATCACTTAATTCAATGCAACTGGGCTGATTTTCAAGAATGGCACCAGAGTAGGCCTACACCATAAAAACATTATTTCTGTGTCATGGACCAGTGCGTGGTTCCATTCTCCCTAACTTTGAGATTTCCCCCGGGCTGGAGGAAAAGAAAGCTTTGACATAAAAGGAGCAATATTATCCACTTCTACCCTTTCTCCCTTTTGATGGAATGGATCAACCAGGCTAGTTCAAGACACACAGTGGACTAGAGCAGCTATATATAGCCAGGGTCATGTGCATTACTCCACACAAATTTGTGTACAACCTTCAGATTACCTCCAAAAGTTACCACTGAAGAGAGATTTTTAATATGACAGGAAGATAAAAATATTGAATACCTTGGGAAAAATCTTATTAGCTAAACTTAATTAAATTGAATCTCAGTCAGCAGTAAGATAGGACTGCCAAAAAATTAAATGCAATTTTAGATTGCATCAATAGAAATACAGTTTCCAAATAATGGGACATAATTAATCCTTCTTCATGCTGTTAAGGTGCAGTGCATTCATTATCATGGTTCATGTGGAAGTCAACATAGATACAGAAAATTATTCTGCTGTAGATTGTAGTATGTATTGAATTCTCTGTTATTGTAAATTGTGAAAATTGATAAATTTCAGTTTATTTTTATTTGAGTTGCCTTCCATTATAAGTACTGTGCCAATGCTGGGCACCACACTGAGGGCAATTCCACATTGCAGCTTAACCTGCATCTTGCCCATACTACACCCACAATTTTTTGAGCCAAATTCAAAAATCACAATTTGGATCATAATGGGCTGGCAACAGGGCTGGGCTGAGACAATGATTACTACAAGATTTGATCAGTCATTTTCCTGCTTCTTGCCTTTCCCATCCATGCAAGGAAGCAAACCCAGCTGCTGGCTCTGGTGTGAATCAGTCTGCCTTTCCTTTTAGGGATTACTTGCTTCTTGATAGATCCATGCTTCACTTTTCTTTTGTGTTTACACATAGTTTTCTTTGGCACATATCTTTTATAAGTTTGTTAATGGGTTTCATTCCCCACTCCCATGTTTTCCCATACTGTATTGCTCTCATGCTACAATAATCAAGCAACAGTAAACAGGTTGTTATTTTGCTCTTAGTTCTTACTTGGTTCCATGGAAATGTTGTAGCAAGGAACATTCACTGATAGTTCACATTCCTAGAAACAAAGCATCAGCATTTGCTTTTTTTTTTTTTGGCTATTTAATCATGTTTAAAAGCAAGGGCGGGGGAGATGCTTTGCAGCATTGTGGGCAGAAATGGAAAGGGCTCCCAGCAGGAGCTGAAAGAATAAAATGGAGCATGATTTTCTAGAGCTAAGGATCATTCAGTGACTTAACAATAACTAATTAATAATTACTGCAAAATTATTTTTAAAACTGCAATTGCTGACCAATGGAGAACACAAGGGCCCTACAGTCCAGACACAATGGCTGCCCAGAGCTTTGACCAGTTGCTGAAGGAGAGGAAGCATGCTGGGCATTGCAGCCAATCAGAGTTGAGGTTGAAATTAGCAGGGAACAAAGCACTGTAGATCATCTACACTGAAGACCTTAAGATGACTCAGATTAAAAAAAACCCAGTTTTTACTCAAAGCTGGAAAAGTCAGGTAGAAGGTGCATTTGCAATGGGCTTGGAGAGAAAGGAGGTTGGCTCACCTTCCTTCTGAGTGGCCCACACTGGCAATGGCCAAGAAAAAAGTGCCCTAAGAAATCTATATATATAAACGCAAAAAACACTCACACAGAATCACGAAATCTCCAGAACCGTAAAGCCTACAAACTTGAAATTTGGCACATACAGTATGTTCTTCTTGGCTTCTAGGTGCTCGCTAAGAAAGGATTTTTTTGAAATGACCATCAGACCATTAGTATTTCTTATATTATTATTAACACGCTGTGATGCTAAGGAGTTAGATGTTCTATTCCCCCACCCCACCTGAAAAGAACTCTGTTCCAACTGCTACTTGGGTGTGGCCAGTGCGTGACTCATCCTGCCTGCTGGGAGTTTGGAGAGGATCAATGGGGCCAGCCTGAAGGAGAGAAGGGGATAAGATAGGAGAGGCCTCTGTGGGGCAAGCCTGAGGGAGAGAAGGGGATAGGACAGGATCAATGGGGCCAGCCTAAGGGAGAGAAGGGGATAAGATAGGTGAGGCCTCTGTGGGGCAAGCCTGAGGGAGAGAAGGGGATAAGATAGGAGAGACCTCTGTGGGGCAAGCCTGAGGGAGAGAAGGGGATAGGAGAGGAGCAGTGGGGCCAGGCTGAGGGCGAGAGAGGGGGTA
>QLTV01000448.1:831587-872320 GCA_003457575.1 Thermophis baileyi
TAACAGCATCTGTACAAGTAATAATCTGAAATGTAACAGTGTCCTGTTTTAGTATTAAAATAAGGCAGCTGAGTTAAACCCTGACTTAGTCATGTTTGGAGTAGATCTATTTAAATAATTGGGAGGAGTTAGTGTGACTACATTTAAGAAAACTTTCTGGCATTAATATACTGCCATAATGTACATTTCTCCAATTCTTTGCTATTTCTATGGGTCAGGCACACATGCACAGAAATACACAGCAAACAGTGTATATCATCTGTACTGTTTGCTGGGAGGCAAATTGCTGGGAGGCAGAGGCAGATTTTTTTTTTCTTGTTTTCCTCCCCAAAAGCTAGGTATACTTCGGAGCGTCTTATACTCCGAAAAATACAGTAATTTCTCCACATCTTTAGAGCAGTGAAAAAGGGCAGGGGAATGGACCCCAAACTAGGCTCTTCCAGAAGGTTTTGGGATCCAGACCATCATGATGTTGAAGGCCTCACCTTTACCTCTTAAAAGACCCCCTTCGAGGAACTGTATTGTATGGCTGGGATAGAAATCAATGCATTTTGACTATCCCTCTTCAGTTGTTTTGCTTTATGCCAAGAATAGTCAGTAGAATAAGGTGACCATTACCCCCCTGATGCTATCAAATTGCCACGGGGCTGGTCAAAGTGGAATGGAGAAAGGCCACTAGGCAAGCAGCAATACCATGGTTGGGATATGGTAAATGCCATGATCTGTCTGTTTTTTCAGCGAGGCTAAGTGGCTTAAAATCCTCTACAGAATACTTGATTGTAACAGACATAGTAGGAGCATTTCAGCAATAAATCCACTGGTGGCAGCCACACCCTTCTTTAAGGTCTAATAAATGCCTTAGCATAGGTGATGTTTCTAAGCTTGCGTGTGTTTGCAAGCATTACAAATCCAGAGTAAATGACAGTTCTTTAAAAAATGATGCTAAACGTGGACTAATTAATAAGAAAAATATTGCTGAGGCCTACAAATATACTTCAGAGAATAGTATAACCAATAAATTCTTTCAGTTTAAGTGGCTATATAAAATAGAATTGGCTGGCTAGTGACATTTTTATGGCAGCTTTTAAATGAGACGTATGAATATGCTGTGGTCAGTTCAGAGCTAAACATGAAAACAGTGGGACTCTTTGGTCTCTGGGAGACCTTGCACATTAACCTACCAATTAAACCATGGGGAAAATAACATCACAAACCCAGAACCTTAGCGAGTTATGCCATCTGGTGGATTTTTCTTGCAAACCTGTCATGGACATGCATGCCCTCTTGTGGTTAGTTGCCCTCTTGTGGTTAAATGTATAACATCACTTGAGTGAGATAGAATAGAATAGAATAGAATAGAACAGAACAGAACAGAACAGAACAGAACAGAACAGAACAGAATAGAATAGAATAGAATAGAATAGAATAGAATAGAATTTTTTATTGGCCAAGTGTGATTGGACACACAAGGAATTTGTCTTGGTGCATATGCTCTCAGTGTACATAAAAGAAAAGATAAGTTCGTCAAGAATCATAAGGTACAACACTTAATGATAGTCCGGGTACAAATAAGCAATCAAATCATAGTAGGAACCAGNCTTGTGTCTAGTTGTTCTGGTGTGCAGTGCTCTATAGCGTCGTTTTGAGGGTAGGAGTTGAAACAGTTTGTGTCCAGGATGTGAGGGGTCTGTAAATATTTTCACAGCCCTCTTTTTGACTCGTGCAGTATACAGGTCCTCAATGGAAGGCAGGTTGGTAGCAATTGTTTTTTCTGCAGTTCTGATTATCCTCTGAAGTCTGTGTCTGTCTTGTTGGGTTGCAGAACCAAACCAGACAGTTATAGAGGTGCAGATGACAGACTCAATAATTCCTCTGTAGAACTGTATCACTTGCTATTGCTGTATTTATTACCTGCTATGAGGCTTGGACAATGTGCCATTGCTTCCTTCATTTATTAAAGTTCATTGATCATTAGAATGATAAAATGCCATTCCCATTATTAAAATAAAAATCCATTGCGCTTCCAGCTTTCAAAATTCCAGTCCATGTAAAGTCACCTTGAAGAGGGGATTATTTCAGCACATACATCATTGGTCTGGGAGTGTAGGAACTGATTATTTATTGTCTCAAAGTTTATTTCCACCTGTATTATTATGAAGGGAAAGGGGGAAGGGACACTTTGGAATAGCCTTTTGTCTCATTTCCTGTCTGTATTATTAAGACATAATAATTCCTTCAGGCCAAACTGAATAATTCATTATTCATTCAACTTCAAATTTCTTCAATGTATTTAATACAGTGAATTGGTTACTGCAATCTAAGAGATATAGCAGCAGGGAGAATGACCTATTTTCTTTCTTTTTGCTTAAAAATTCATTAGCTTCTTTGATCTCATCAACCAATACTTTGTTTTTTTAGTAAGCACCACAAACTTAATACATTAACACCAAACAATGCCCTTCTCTGTCTCCTTCCCAATCCCCCATGGAGGAGAGGATTTCAAAGAGATTTTACAAAAAATGGCAATAATTAACATCTTCCTAGTTTTAAAACTGCAGAAGCTGGCTTAGAACCAGAATATGTTAAATTTATATAGAATGCTCTCAAGGCTCCCAAACTATTTACAATCACTGGGAACTGGGGATATAGCATTTAGAGCAGAAAGGGGGAATGGATGGTGTCGTGGAAGAGTAAAATTTTGTATCTCGAGCATAATTCTTGAAGATGCTTCCTTATTTGAAACTAATATGAAGTAAATGTTTGTTCCTGCTCTCTGTAAATATAGATCTGATTTTAGGGGCAGTTATTCATATGAAGACGTTCTCCAATTGTCTAATCCAAGAAGTTCAGTCCAGACCAGAGGTGGGTTCCTCCCAGTTCGGACCGGTTTGCCCGAACCGGTAGCAATACGCTGGTGATGTCACGGAGCCGGTTCGGTCGGTGCCTGTCTGTGGATTTTTTTTTTTGAAATTTTTTTGGGAATCTTTTTTTCTTCTGCGCATGTGCAGAAGCCGAGTTGCCGGCACTGCACATGTGCTGCCATCTTGTTTTTGCCTTTTTTTGGAATTTTTTTGGAATTTTTGGCACTGTGCATGCGCGTGCGCCCACACGGCGCGTGGCCATGCTGCACGTGCCCACGTGGTGCGTGCCCATGCGGTGCGTGCCCACATGGCATGTGCCCATGTGGCATGCGCCCACGTGGTGCGCCCACACGGCGTGCCCACGTGGTGCACCCACGTCATGCGCCCACGCAGCACGCCCATGCAGCGCGGGAGGAAGCAAACCGGTGGCGAGGTAAGTTAGAACCCACCCCTGGTCCAGACCTAGATTCAGGGGTGGGCTTCAAAAATTTTAGCAAGGAGTTCTCTGCCTGGTTGCTGGATGGGCGTGGCCATGGTGGGCGTGGCCTAGTTGGCCTCCTGCACCATGGGGGGGCATTTTTGCCTTCCTCGGGCTCCGGAGGCTTTTTTCGAGCCTCCGGGAGGGCGAAAACGGCCTCCCCAGGCTCCGGAGGCCCTCTGAAGGCTTCCAGTAGGCCCGTTTTTCGCCCTCCCCAAGCCTCCGTGCGCGGCCTGCACTTACCTGCATCCAAAATGGGCCCTGTGGGAACTCCTGGGAGGGGGTGGGCAGGGCCAGCCAGGAGTGGGATTTGGGGGTTCTCCGAACTGCACAGAATCTTAGCTAGAGGTTCTCCCGAACCCCTGCAAACCCCCAGCAGCCCACTCCTGCCTAGATTCATAAAAAGAAAATGCAGAACTCCTGAAGTTGCCCTTCAACATATGGAATCTAGACAAAGATAGAAAAGACATTGTTCAGACACCCTCAGAACAATGACCTTAATTTTCAGTCCTTAAAATGACCCATATGATGAAAATGACAGTGCAGATGATGAAAAGATATGGTCCTATCTCTATTGAGACCATATCCTCTCTCATTTTAATTTCTTCAAAACAGTTCCTCCTATACAGTATTTTATTTGTGAAGTTATATTTATATTCAACCTTTTCTCCAGATGTCAGGCGTAGTGTTCTTTTTCCATAACACTCTATGAAGCAAGTTGGGCTGAGAGTTGCTGAGCCCAAAGTCATGTAATAAGCTTCTATAGATCAGGGTAGATTTGAACCTAAATCTCCTTAAACTGCACCAAGAAATATTATTCCATATGGAGTCCTTAGTGCTCTGTGAAGTTGATTATTTGCTTGTAGACACCTCATTATATCACTAGGTAACATCATCACTGCCGGTGAATGTGGGGTTTATATTCAGTAGCTTTCCCAGTCAAAGTTGGTGGAAGTATTGGTTGTCTCCTTGATAGTTTCATAATTAGAATATTAATTTCTGCTTGATTATTGTCTGATGTTAATCCCTGATCTGAATGTCAGCTGTTGGAGGGGATGTGTTCTTTTCGTTTCCTTTTTAAGTTTCTTATTGTCTCTTGAATGGTGTATAAATGTAATCAAGGAACTACCAAGGGCTACTATTTTATTTTTAAAAGTTTACTGTCAAACATTCTGTTGTATCAAACTAATAGTCCACTTCATCCAGATTCTGTCACCCATAGCCTCCAGCATTCAGGAAGCTCACAAATTTGTACAGGTTGGTAATAATTGCTGATATTCAAGCACATAACCTGTGAACTTTACAGCAGTACTGAGCAATGAGTACTACAAGCCATCAATAGCCCTCTCTTCCATGAATTGATCCAGTCCTGTTTTAATATTATTTAAACTGTTGGCAATTATCACAATTACTGGGAACAAATTCCAGGTTAATTACGGAATTTCTATATTGCAAAGCTTATTACATTAATCTTCATCTGTTCTGTTTTGAGCCAGATGCCTCTTTATAAAAGTAATATATGATCTTTACCCTTCTATATCCAATGGGGAACCTATTTGTACTTGAATTAAAACTTGAGATGTGTATGAATGGCTATTTATAGAAGTGCATTTTTACTGCAAGAGTGTTTCTATATAGAGCAAAATATAAAATTAATGTCTTATTAAACATAGATATCCCTGCTTATAAAATTAGCTTTCAAGTTAATCTTTGTTCTACATTAAATCTATTATATATCCAATCAATCTGATAAACCAGTTTCTTACATTTTGAAATGTAGATTAAGCTAAGAAGCAGCAATGATAGCCTGTTAAAATACAATCTTTGTACAACACAGAAGTCCAAGGCACTTTTAGAAGATGACAAAACGGCTACTTTGGTATTTTTGCTGACTATGCATAATTCTGTTTTCCAGCACAGAAGAAGACTCATGAAAAGTTCAGTAGAAGCAGCTCAAAATCTGAATGCATTCTTTGAGATTGACATTTCATTCTGCCCAATGACAGGATTAGTCCCAGCAGAAACAATAGTGCTTTTTCTGAGCAGAGAGTCAGACTGAGAATGAGTTGAGTTCAAGTGACATCAAAGCAAGTAATACAAAGCAAGAAGCAGAAGAATCATTAGTCTCAAAGTCCTTATCATTTATGTGGTCTGGCTATGAGTGATCCTTTGTATCTCAGCAGCTATCTGATCATGTGGCTGAACCCTACACTTCCTCTTGTCCCAATGGCTCAATTTTCTCCTTGTCTTTCTGGATTGTGTTACACCACTTTACTGCTCTGAGGTATTTGTTGTTCCAATTGGATAAACTTTATTGGAAGGATTTGTGCCTCTAACAACCAAGCCAAACATGCAGAGCAGATGCTATCACTTGTCAGAACAAGAGCATAAGTGTCAACACTTCCAGAGGAAGGCAGTGTGCCAAGAAGACCACCAATTGAGATGGCTGGGCTCAGAGAAGCATTATTCAAAGTGGGGGAGATGCTTCTTTGAAATAACAGTTCCAAGGGCCCAGGGTAAACTAAGCTATGCAGCTGGAAGAGCTTGACCCAGATAAATACCATAATCTGCATATTTTTCTGTCCATTTGGTGCTGTCTGCCAAATCTCCAGCAGCAACTGGACTAACACAGATACAGAAACTCAGATCTATCAGAGTATGAATATGCACCTTTTCATAAGGGAAAATGAAAAACACATGCTCCCTCACCAGCGTTCTCTTTCTTTTAAGTGGAAAATCCTGCAGACCACAGGACTGGACATTTTCAGCAATGGTATTTTTGGCAAAGCAACCAATTTTTTCTTTCAGTATTCTCTTAAGGAGATGGCTTTCTTCAAGATATTGAGCTATGTCTTATGGATATTAATCTTCACAAGAGACAATTCAAGAAAGCAGGAAGGAGAGCAATATGTTACAGACATTAGAATGGGATAGAAGTCTGTTGCTTGATTCAAATTAGTTGTCATAATTTTAATAGATAAAAGGGACCGCAATGCATTAGTTAGACACAAATTTTAGAAATGCAAAAAAGTGAGATTTTCAACAAGTGAGAAAAGCATGGCAGCCTTCCATGATGCCTTCCTTTTGCCTTGAGACAATAACCTTTCCCTAAGCTTTTAAGCAGCAAAGTCAACATATAAATTCTGACCAGTTATCTTTTCCACAGCCCTAGCTGCAAAAAAGTTACTGCAGAGTAAAGCAGATCTCTTTTGGGAAGAAAAATACTTTGGTATTTATACATTGGAAGGTCGACAAAAGTAAAGCTAAACTATATGATGCACATATGGCAGGTCACCTTGCAAATATATTGAAATGAGAGTTGGAAGATACATATTTTGCATATCATGAGCCTAGTCCTATAACTAATACATGTACTAATAGAAGAAATTCAAACTTGAATGATGGAGTCCTTGGTGCTCTCTGACTTTGGTTGTTCATGTGCACACATTTCATTACCCAATACCAGGGTACTGATGATGTTGCATTGTCAGGCAATGTCACCCTTACATCCCTAGTTATAAGAAGTCCATTACGTGGCATTAGAATTATGCTTCAAGATAATATTCTCAGAATAAATTGAAAATAAGTGACGCCTCATCTCGTGAAGCAAAACGTTCGCTAGACCAATTCTCGAATACAGCTCACCTGTCTGGAACCCGCACTGCATATCGGATATTAATACAATTGAGAGAGTCCAAAAATATTTCACGAGAAGAGTCCTCCACTCCTCCACTCGCAACAGAATACCTTATTCCACAAGACTTGAAATTTTGGGCTTAGACAACTTAGAACTACGTCGCCTTAGAACCGATCTAAATGTAGTTCATAAAATTATCTGCCACAATGTCCTACCTGTCAATGACTACTTCAGCTTCAACCACAACAATACACGAGCACACAATAGATACAAACTTAATGTAAAACATGACGTCAGCAACAGAGTGATTAATGCCTAGAATTCACTACCTGACTCTGTGGTTTCTTCCCCAAACCCAAAAAACTTTAACCTTAGACTGTCTACTGTCGACCTCACCCCATTCCTAAGAGGTCTGTAAGGGGCGTGCATAAGCGCACCAGCGTGCCTACCATCCCTGTCCTACTGTCCTATTGTCCTCATCTATCTGTATTCACTTTGATTATGTTTATGTTTATACCTATACCTGCTATCTTGTACATGTTTGACAAACAAATAAATAAAAATAAATAAATAAATAAATAAATAAAAATAAATACTGATTAGTGTGGCAATCCCAGCTACTGGCTACATAGGATGTATCCACACTTCCCAAGTAGCACAACCATGAGCCATCAGGATTTTCAAAGTGCAAGCACATAGGATGTTTTCTTCAGCTTCAGCCTCACTCAGCAGATACCATAACCTCCACCCATATTTACTGGCTCCATGAAAAGCAATACTTGCCATGTTGCTCCGGCTCTTCCTTTTCCATGCTCCACTTAAATTTCTTATAAGCAAAACCCTCCACTCACATTGGCTACTGCGGCGAGTGATTGGAATTCCCTCTCCCTTCTGCTCATAGGTCACAGCCCTCAGCTGCATTTTTTTTTAAAGTTCATTGACAAAATGCTAACATTTGGGACTTCAAAAATAAACTTTTATTGATCCAATGTTGCAAGAGTGTTTAAAAAAACACACCAATGACTGAAATGAACAAGAATTCTGTCATTCTCTCCATGTTCCAGTGACAGAAAAATGGTAAAACTTTGATATTATTTTTTAAGTAATTCAGGAATGGTTAAGACATATTGGGATCAAAGGCTGGGAAAATCATGGCATAGACAGATCATCAAATCTGTCAAAGAAAGAGGTTGAAATCCCAAAAAAGATTTCTTAAGAAAACTTTATTTCCAGCTGGATTTTATATGGAATGTAAAGGCTACCTTGTGGGAAAGCCCTTGTTCTGATTCAGTATAGTGTTGTTCATAAATAGGCTCCTGCAAAGAGCAAAAATTGCAAACTGGATGGTGGTAATCACATTTCTCTAAAGCAGGCAGTGGATGATCAGCACAAATTGGGGACACCCACACCCTGATTGAGAGCGATGTTTCTATGCACACTTCAATGCACACTCTTTCCCTCTACTAGTTACCCTTACATAGTACTTGTGATAATAGTTCACAGTAGTACAGAGTTCTTTTCCCTTCTTTTTCTTTTATTCATCCTAATGTCTACCAATCTTAGCTTCTCCAAATTCAAACCACATTAAGTCTTTAATCATGAATTGGCAATAGTTCCTTCCATGGTTGAAGAACTAATTGCAAATGGCATATCATACAATGAGTTTGTAAAGATCACCGTCATCTCTACAGCATGAGGAGTTTGCCAGCTATGGATTTAATACTGCATTTTCCCTGATCTTTCCATCCCTCCCCTGCCCCATTTTCTCTCTAAGTAAAATTCTATCAAACAAATAAATAAAAGCTGCAACAGAAGGTTGTGTCAGCCATGAGTATATCTGCAGGTTGTTATGGGTTGATTTTGTTGTGACTTATAGAAGATCACAGAAAAAAGGACCGAAGCCCACAAATAAAAAGGATAAGATTTCTTATATATGTTTTGGATCTCTACTTCTGTCTCTGTTCCCAATGAATAAATATACTTCTGTTAATGCTAATCAGATTTTTCAAATTATGAACATACTGGCACTGAAGGCTCTCTGGCTTGGCTCTAGCAAACAATTGCCATTTTTTGTTTATGGCTGAAGCATAGCGAGAGAAGCCTGCAAGGGGTAGGCCTATCATTTTGACTGCTTATGATATCCATATGTACACAAAAACACTTGTAATAATAAAAAAATAAGGCCTATTCCAATTCCTTTGAAATAGAGATAAAACCGTCTCTGGAATTTACAGGATTTGGTTCAGAAAGAAAGCCACAGTCTTTAACAATGATTTATTCTGCTTACCTCTCATTATTTTGAAAGAAGCTATACATCATGGTCCTTGCTGCATATCCTCCATGTAACCATATATAACCCCCTGCATGTTTTTTGGTGGCAAGTTCAATTGCATATACTCTCAGTTCTCATAGAAGACCAACCTTGGTTCCCTGTAGGAGACACTTGGACTTGGACTGCTACCTTTTCACAACTTGTCCAAGAGGAATGGACACTTAACACCCCATGGTGTTATTATGTTAAATCTAACAGTATGGTAGCACCTGTATTAACATGTTCTGGGTTTTACCAAATGATAACTTGCAGCTATTGGTTGTCATCTACACACACATGTAGATTTCCTTATTGTGTGCTGCTGCTTTTATTATATTATTATTGTTATCCTTGGGATGGTGACATTGTTCGGTGGGTGGCGTTCCTTCTTTAGAGAGTGGGGCATCAGGATTTCATTTTAATATGTGCTGTTGTGTATACAGGTAAATGACAATTAAGATTATCTTATCTTATAGCAGAGCAGGGCAGCAAGTGGCTCCGAAGGTACATGTGGCTGCCAAAACTCCCCAACAACTGTCCACATTGAAAACATTAAGAATGGCTTCCTAGTTGGTTATTATTGCCCATTTCTGCTTTATCCTCTACAGTCACAGTTCATTGTGGGACCTCCTGAAATTTAAGACAGGGAATGTGGGTTATGTCGCTTCCTGGAAACCCTCCAGATGAAACATCCTTGCCAAATGTTTCTGATTTTTAAAAGTCAAATTGAGTTGCAGAACACTATATTTGTTTGGAAAAGTGAGATCTCTTATTTCATTCATCAGTAAAGCCCAGTATCAATCTCTATTGCAGCAGAGACAAAAATTCTTCATTTTCAAGGTTTTTTAGTAACCCACTAATCTACCCTGTTTTTTCACTTACCACTGAACTAATATTGGGTTTCATTTTATGTTCTAGAGGGAAGTCTGGATTGGTTCCAGATAATTCAAATTAGAAATAGTTATAAAATCCATTCAGTCATATAAACCTTCTTTTCTCAGAGTTGCATGGAACCCAGTTTGTATACTGGAGCCACCTGAACCAGTGGTGGGTTCTAAATGATTTTGCTGCCAGTTTGCGTGTGCGCTTGCGTGCGCACACAACACTTCTGCGCATGCGCAGAAGCATCCCGGGTGGGTGGGCGGAACCTCCTGCCGGCAGCGCTACCAGTTCTAAGAACTGGTCCGAACCAGGAGCAACACACCGCTGACCTGAACATAACCCAAAACAAAATTGATCACCTACCTTCACTTGAACAAAATTTGCATTTGTGGATTATTGTGATGGATACACTTTTTACTGTGATAGATACCCTTTTTAAAATTAGTATTATAATTTAAGTAGATAACAGTGAGCAGATAATTTTTCACTAGACATCCTAATAAAAGATGTCTTCAAACAAAAACTGTCCTCGGTAAATTAGGGCAGATTTTTGGAAAGTATGGGTTCCCCCGTTGTGTTAAGCCGTGGCATTTTAATTTTAATTTGTCAAACAATTCATAATTATTTAGCTCATGCATAAGATTAAGCCAAGTAACATGGCTTATAAATTACAGAGGCTGAGTTTACACAATTAAAGGCAATTAAGTCAATGTCAAATAACCACTTTATAATTTAGTGTGTTGTGTGAACAGTCTATTGTGTGTTTGCATCACTTTCCTGAAAGGCATTTGTGCCAAAGGGGGTTGCCTATTAAGTGGTAAAATCATTAGCTTACCTGATTGTCATATTTGCACACAGATTCAGTTCCCATATTGTACAAGCCATGATTTGTTTTAAACAATTTTAATTAATAAGCAAGAATAGAATAGAATAGAATAGAATAGAATAGAATAGAATAGAATAGAATTCTTTGTTGGCCAAGTGTGATTGGACACACAAGGAATTTGTCTTTGGTGCATATGCTCTCAGTGTACATAAAAGGGGAAAAAAGAAAAAAAAATACATTCATCAAGAATAAAATCACACATTGTGCTATGTCAAAACAAAACAATTTATATTATTATATAGCATAATCTACCTGTTGACTATCTTCTTTATGGACTTATATCACCTTTGAAAATTATATTGAAATATACTATTTTGCCACAGGTGCCCTGGATTACATGGCCTTACAGTTTAAAATATGGGAGGCTTGGAGAGGGTGCACCTTCTTCTCCCATTGAGAGATATTAAGACGGAAAGATATTTTTTGACACTCCTAGTAAAGATGATGGCCTCTGAAATGCTAAACATCCCACAACAATTTTGATTGCAATGCTCATTCTTAAGCGATCAAAGTTATTATTGCCAGTCAAACCTTGCTAAAAAGGAATATTAAGAGATGAGGAAACCACAAAGCAGATCTTTTCTGGATAATTCTGCACAAATAGATTGTTCACAGTTTGTCACAATGCCCTGATCAAGAGCCAAATGGGTATTGACTTACTCTTGACTTCATCACCATGTGGAAAATAAAAGCTTTGTTTCGCAGCATATTAAATAAACTTCACATAGTGAAAGGCTTTAGAGATTATTCATTGCCCAGCACAGCACGTTCCCTGTCTGTAAAGCAGACAGGAGTTGAGATGTTCACTTTGTTCCCGCTATTAGATGTTAGATTCATCTGAATAATTTAATCTTAAACAATTTCAAAGTCAATGAGTTCAGAATGTCTGAGGTGCCCTCGACTCTTCAGAAACATTTGCTCTTTCCAGTGCAAAAAGCAATTTAGAACAGCCCATCACTAGGGTTACTGTCCTACATCATGGAGGTACATTGCTTCTGTTTTAAGTGTTTTCTGTTATGTTCTGGGCGAAGAATGGAGGTGAGGCCAGAGTGATTTCTAACAGATCTTTATTTAATATTGCCTATGAGGCAACTCTGCTCCCTGGCTGACACAGCTCCTTTTATATGAAACTGATCAGCCAAATAATCAATCAGGAGAGAGTATTTTCCCACTCCAACAGAGGACCAGAATGAGAACTTCAACTGACAACTATACACTATATACAATACATAACACCCCTCCCCACCAAAACGGAGCATTATGGTGATTAAAATAACTATTTAACATATGTAGTCTTTTAGGTAGGCAGGGCGGCGATGTGTCCATCCCAACCTATGAGGTTCCATCTCAAGACCAGTAGCTCCGGAGCCTTGACTAGGCAGAGTGGCTGATGCTGCTTCAGGTGCAGCTTGTGGCAGCAGCAAGGGCTCAGTCACTGGTGCTTCTAACACAAAGGGAACCAAGTCAGCAGGCATCTGTGCCTCACCACAGTCCCTTATCGGTACCATTGTTGGTGGTGGCTGAGTTGGCGTGTCCTTAGCCGGGGTTGTCTCTGGCGGAGTCCATTCTGGCTGGCGGCAGACGGAGGTTCCGAGGCAGCCACGCAGTTGGTTGATGTGGCGGTGCCACAACCTGCCATCTTTGAGTGCCAGCCTGTAGGAACGTGGCCCAGTAACGTCCACTACCCAGGCAGGAATCCAGGAAGGGCCCCCAGCGTCAGAGGTGGGATTCACATAATTTACCTACCGGTTTGCCCAGCACCGAAAATATGAGTGCGCACGCACCCTCGCTTCGATCACATGCACCACTTCCGCGCATGCACGCAGCCTTCTGCACATGCACTTTGCTCCCACGCTCAGCTTGCACACATGCTTGAAAACATGGCTAAATAGGATGGCATAGCATCGGGGTGGGGGTGGGCCCGGGCCCACCCGCAGGTCACCACTACCTGAACCAGTCTGAATCGGCTGAATACCACCTCTGCCTGGCGTAGTTGTGGGCGTAGACAAGGTCGCCCGGTGAGAATGATCGGAGTTGGCTGGTCGAGTCTGCAGGGACCTCCGAGGAGTAGTCCAGGTGCAGGCGGTCCAAGTCAGTCCGCAGGCGGCGACCCATTAGGAGTTCGGCCGGACTCCTATTGGTGGTGGAGTTTGGTGTGACGTGCTGGACCAGGAGGTACTCAGCTATCCATGTTTGCCAGTCCCCGGGCCCATCCTTGCCAGTGCTTCCTTTGCTAATCGCACAATCCACTCAACCTGCCCGTTGCTAGCAGGATGGAATGATGCAATTAGGGCATGACTAATGCCGTGACCCGCCAGGAACAGCTCGAACTGGCTTGATGTGAACTGTGGCCCGTTGTCTGAAATGAGGACGTCTGATAGTCCATGGGTCACAAACAGCCTTTTAAGGGCCTTGATCACGGCTTCCGAGGTGGTCGATGTCATGAGTACCACCTCAAGCCATTTTGAGTAGGTATCCACAACCACCATAAAAGTTTGTCCATGGAAAGGTCCCGTAAAGTCAATATGCACCCTCGACCAAGGTGACTTGGGTGCTTCCCACTCGTGTGCTGGAGCGGATGGGGGGGCTGGCCTTGACTCTTGGCAAGTCTGACAAGATGTGACCCAATCAGCAATGGCCTTATCTAAGTTGGGCCACCAGACATAGCTGCGGGCGAGTGCCTTCATCCGCATGATGCCTGGGTGGCCTACATGAAGAACTTCCAAGACTGGCCGCTGCAGCCTCTAGGGTACCACCACATGACTCCCCCAGAGTAGGCAGCCCCATTAAGCGGACAGTTCATGTTGCCAGGTGTGGAAGGGAAGGGACTCTGTGCTGACTGGCCCCTTCGGCCACCCCCTCCACACCCAGTTGAGCACTTGGGCAATGACATGATCCTTGGTGGAGTGTGCAGCGATCTTCGATGCCGTAATGGGGCCAGACGGTAGGTCTTCAATTAATAAAACAGATGATGCTGGGCCGGATCCTCCACAACAGTCAGGAGCGGGCATTAGGTGAGGGCATCGGTGTGGCTAAATGTCTTACCCAGCCGATGCAGGAGGTTGTAGCTGTATGCAGCTGAGAACACAGTCCAGCGCAGCATACGAGGGGATAAAACTTGTGGTGTTTGGCGGTCCCCGGCAAGCAGTCCCAGTAGCGGCTTGTGATCAGTCACAAGGTTAAATGGTTTGCCATAGAGGTATTCATGGAAGTGTTTGACTCCTGCGACCACAGCCAAAGCTTCCTTGTCCAGCTGGCTGTAGTTTCGTTCAGCCGATGACAAGGTCCGTGAGAAGAAAATGACCAGGGCCTCTTTTCTATCTGGGAATTGGTGGCTTAAAATGGCGCTGATGCTGAATGGAAAGGTGTCTCAGGTGAGAACCAAGGGAAGATTCTCGTTGTACAGCACCAGGATGCTGTTTGAAGATAGTAGCTCCTTGACAGCAGCTTCTTTTCGGCCCCAGGCCCAAGACATCTTTTTGTCGAGCAAGCGATGGAGAGGCTCAGCTACGGAAGCTTTGTGTGGCAAGAAGACGCTGTAGAAATTTAGGAGTCCCAAGAATGCCTGGAGTTCGGTCTTGTTCTTGGGAGCTTCCTGGATGGCTTGGACCTTTGCCTGTGTAGTGTGTAACCCAGAGGGATCGATAAGGTAGCTGAGGAACTCTACCTGTGGAACAGCGATCTTGCACTTTTCTTTTTTAACTTTGAGGCCAACTTCCTGGAAACGGGTGAGTACCGCTCGCAGACGGTCAAGGAGTCCTTGGCGTTGTTGGCTGCTGACACTAAGACAGTGATGGCGAACCTTTTTTGGCTCGAGTGCTAAAAGGGTGCGCATGCGCGATAGCGTGCATGCATGCCCACACCCATAATGCAATGCCCTCCCCCACACACATGCGCACAACTCCCATCTGCTCCCCATGCATGCGCACAACCCCCATGCGCTGCCCCCCACGCATGTGCACATGCCTCACTAAAGCCTCCGGATTTCCGGTAGGCCCATTGGGCTGTTTTTCGCTCTCCCCAGGGTTCAGGAAAGCCTCTGGTTGGCCCATTGGGCCGTTTTTCGCCATCCCCAGGGTTCAGGAAAGCCTCCTGAAGCCTGGGGAGAGCAAAAAATGGCCCAATGGGCCAACCAGAAGTTCATTTCTGAACTTCCAGTTGGCCTGTTGGGCCGTTTTTCGCTCTCCCCAGGGTTCAGGAAGCTTTCCTGAAGCTTGGGAAGAGCAAAAACAGCCGAAAAGAAGGCCGAAAATCAGCTGGCCAGCGCACTAATGCGCGCTGGAGCTGACATAGGGCAATGCCTCGCGTGCCCTCAGATATGGTGTCATAGGTTCGCCATCACTGTACTAAGACATCATCGAAATAGTGGACGACACCTGGGATGCCTTGCAAGAGGCGCTCCATCAGGCTCTGGAAAAGTCGCGGTGCCATGCTTACCCCAAATTGCAGCCGGCAACATCTAAAAGCTCCTTGATGTGTTACAATCGTCTGAGCCCTCAGCTGTGGCATCTGGTAGCTGTTGGTAGGCTTGGGCAAGATCCAGTTTAGTGAAGACCTTATCTTCACCCAGACAGTGCAGCAGATGTTGGACTACAGGCACAGGGTATGTATTTTGCTGTAACACTTTATTTAATGTACATTTATAGTCTGCACAGATGCGGACAGAACCGTCCGGCTTCACAGGGGTCACAATTCGTGTCTCCCATTTTGCATGGTCAACAGGTTCCAGGATTCCTTGACTGATGAGCTTGTCAAGTTGCTCATCAACCTTTGAGCGCAAGGCGAACGGTACTCTTCGCGGCGTCATTTGGATCGGAGCAACCTGGGGGTCAAGGTTGAATGAGATGGGTGTGCCTGTATACTTGCCCAGGTTGCCGTCAAAGACGTCTGCAAAATCAGAGATTAAGGCCTTGATATCAGAGTCACTGATGGAGTTGATGCCAGTGATTTCCAGACCCAGGGAGGAGAACCAGTCCAGTCCTAGGAGACTCGGTAGGGAGCCGTCCACTACTAGCAGTCGCAGTGGGCCCGAGAAGTCCTTGAAAGATACTCTAAAGGTGCCAGTTCCGATGACAGGAATGCTGTTCCCCTGGTAGTCTCGGAGGTGAATATGGTGGAAGTCCAACTGTCTTTTTGAGATTTTTGGCACCAATCTCTTTAGTGTACTTCAGGAGACAATGGTCATTGAAGATCCTGTATCCACCTCCATGAGGCAAGGGGACCCCTCAATCAGGATGGTGACATGGACCTTCTTGCAAGAGGAGAGGCTGGCTTGACCGATGACTGCTTCTGCCTCTGGAGACGGTGAAGCAGTCCTCTCCATGACTCTGTTGTCTTTTCTGCATTCTTTTGGGGCAGGTTTCTGGGCTTGCAGTGGTAGCTGTCGGTTGGTTTGTGCAACAGACCCTGGCCAAATGTCCTTTCTTTTCACATCTTTGACAGATGGCATTTTTGAACTTACATGCCTTTCGTGGGTGATTGCCGCCACAACCAACACATGCTGGTTGTCTCTTTTCTGTGGCCACATTCTTCCCCTTGGAGGATTTGAGGCAATAGATGTTATTGTCCTCATCTGCTGATTCACCGTGGTTAGCATCTTCATGGTGCACAGCGACTGCTTTCCGCGATGCTGGTGGGCTGTTTGATTTTTGAATCTCAGCCATTGATTGATTGGACATCTCGGCTGCTTGTGCCTTGTCGAGCGCCATCTGCAGGGTGAGGTCTGTTTTTGCAAGGAGGCGCCGCTGTAGCTTGACGTCCCTCACACCACAGACCACTCTGTCCAAGAGAGCATCATCTAAGTCCCTGAACTCACAATACAGTGCTGCCTTTCGAAGGGCGGCAATGTATTTGTTGATGGATTCACCTTCAGCCTGATTCTGATGATGGAAGGCGTGCCGATGTGCGATTCGTGAAGGTTTGGGCATATAGTGAGTCTGTAGCTTGCTCTGCAGCATGTCCCATGGCATAGACTGAACGGCCAGTGGAGCGAGGAGAGCCCTGGCCATCACAGAGACCTCTGGGCTGCAGAAGTTTAGGAAAAGTGCCCTTTTCCTGTTGTCAGTGATCTCAGCAAAGTAATTGGCTTCGAGGAAGCAGTTGAAATGAGCAAGGTAGGAGTCCCATGTCTCAGAGACTGGGTTGTATGGAGCAAAAGACAGTAGTGCAGCCATTTTCCAAGAGACCGGTGTGAGCCCCAGGCAATCTGGGCTGAGGCATCTATGATCAATGAAGTAGCAGCAACTGTGGATCGGCTCTGGTGATTCAGCTCTGAGTGGGTCAGCTCGCAGTGATCAGCTCTTTGCAGCCTCAGTTTCCATTCAATCCCACCTTCGTCACCAGTGTTATGTTCTGGGTGAAGAATGGAGGCGAGGCCAGAGTGATTTCTAACAGATCTTTATTTAATACTGCCTGTGAGGCAACTCTGCTCCCTAGCTGACACAGCTCCTTTTATATGAAACTGATCAGCCAAATAACCAATCAGGAGAGAGTATTTTCCTGCTCTAACAGAGGACCAGAATGAGAACTTCAACTGACAACTATACACTATATACAATACATAACATTTTCTATTGGAAAAACTATTAAGTCAGTTTGACAATAAAGAATTGTTTCCCATTGAAACCATTTGGATAGCAGTCTCAGCTGCAGGCACAGAGATTATGCGGTATCAGAATCCCTCATTATGATAAGAAATTGAGGGAATAATTGTTATAATTAAAGTAGCAGTGTACAACGACAATTGTTCTGAGAGTTGAAGTTCAGACATCTTAAAGTTGCTGAAGTTCAGAAACACTCAGATAATCGAACAACAAGAGAAGGAGATCATTGTAGGACTCTAAGATCAATGATATACCTTTTTGCCTGGGGCTGGAAGAGGTACAATGAATCCACTAACAAAACAAACATTATGGGAAACATGGTCTGTCACAAAATGGGATTTACTAGAAAGCAAGCTAACTTCTCAGCTGGCACTCTCCCATCCCAGTGGAGTTTTCTGAGGCCAAAAGGATCATTAAAAAAATAAATACACTAAGTATGGGTGTTTGCAGCATTTCAGCTTCCTGTGTGAAACAAAAAGAAAACAAAAATTGAAGGGAAACATTTTTTTTAAAAAAATCAGATGGAGCAGTGAGCTTGGAGTGCATCAAGAAAGATCTCGGAGGCTACCCTGAGGCAGAGGTGGGTTCCTACCGCTTCAGACCGGTTTTATAGAATCGGTAGTAACTTGGCGGCCTGGGCCGCTGGAACCGGCAGCGACCCAGGCCTGCCACGCCCCCGAGCCGGTTCTCTCGGCAGCGCCATAGGTGGCGCCATCTTGTTTTTTGCTTCTGCGCTTGAGTAGAAGCTTTTTTTTAACTGCACATGCGCGCGCACACCTGTGACCTGCCTGCGTGGTGCGCAATGTGCCCACGCCTGTGCGGCACATCCCTGAGCGAACCGGTAGTAGGAAAATCCGGAACCCACCCCTGCCCTGAGGCCTCTGGCATCTTATCCTATCCTATCCCATCCTATCTAATTTAGACTCTAAAATACAGGTGGTTTGGGGAATGACAGGTTCCTATGTGGGGAGTTCCAAAGTATGTGGTACCACAATACATCATGCATGTGAATAAGAGTGAGACTTTATGTTTAGTTTCAAAATTTTTAGAAGAAAATTCGGGCTAGGGTCCTTTTTTGTGTATCTTTTAAAGATATGTAGGTGTCTTTTGCCACCAGGTGGCAGTACCTAGCCAATCTTGAAAAGCAAAGCAAGGTTTGGCCATAATAGTATTTGGATTTGAGACCACTAGAAACTACCAGAATTATGACCCAGACTGGTAGATTAAAAAACAACAATTTGCAATAGCAAATCACTTCCAAAATCGACTCCAAAATTTGCATAAACACATCCACGTTACAAACTTGAATTGAAGAAGACAATTATTTAAATCTGTTTTAGCTTTTTATGCTTCCAATTTCAGTGTAGCAGCTTACTGAAATTCATCAGTGCAGTCAGTGGGAGCTTTCAGGCCATAGACAGAGATGCAGATTATACATCATTTCCTGGAAAGACGTACTTTTCCATTCTTTGCATAAGATTCTTATGCAATTTTCCTAACTTCATGCTTTCAGAAATAGCATCACCCTCATAATAATGAGAAAATCATTAAACATATACTGTATAAGCATGAGGATTTCACCTTCTTTCCTCATAATAATGAAGATATATATTGCATCTGTACACCCTTCTTAGGCAACTGCTAGTAGAATTGACAATTCTGTGCAGGCAACTTCTGTAACTTGGGAGGATGAATTGGCATGTTCTTGCAATTTCTTTGTTTATTTTTTTCTGCAAATATTGAGGCAAATCTAGAGATAAACCTAATGTGAATGTCATCATCACCCTCATCTTCATCACCATGCCAAGAAATGACACTTTAAAAATACCCAATTACATTCTACAGCAGGGGTCCTCAAACTACGGCCCATGGGCCAGATATGGCCCGCTGAAGCCATTAATCTGGCCCACGCAGGACCACGAGGCTATGCCGCCCACATCGCCCTGCCCACCCACTGGCCCCCACTATTCGGCCAAGCGCACGACTTACTTTTTGCGAGCCCCGAGGGCTGGAAGGTAAGGCCAAGGCTGGCAGAGTGCTACTGAAGGCCGGGAAGGCCAAAAACGGGGTGCGCGGAGGCCTCCCGGGGCCTCCGTGCAGCCAGCAGAGTGCTGCAGGAGGACTGAATTGGAGGAGGAGGGCCGCCCGCTCGCCCACCCGCCAGCCAGACTATTCTTCAAGTTTCAAGCGAGAGATGTGCTACTTTTGGGGGAGACCACGAGATTGCCCCGCCTCCCCACCGGCCAGCTGGTCTTTGGTGCGCCGCTCGTCGGCCTCCAGACATCAGATTCCAACCACCCAGCACCAGTTCAGGGGTTCCTTCCCCCCCCCTCAGGGACACACACACACACAGAGAGAAAGAGAGCGAGAGATAGACAGAGAGAGGGGGAGGGAGAGAGAGAGAGAGAGAGAGAGAGAGAGAGAGAGAGAGAGAGAGAGAGAGAGAGAGAGAGAGAGAGAGAGACTTGTTGATTATAAGCTCCTTGGGGCTGAGAAGAATTGCTTCAAAAATGAGTTTCCTGAAGTGGACCACTAGACTCCTAAACAACTTTAAAAAACGATCTAGTAAAAAGAAAAGTCAACCAAAAAAGCAACATGCAAACAAAAGCAAATAAAACACCCCCAGGAGCAAAATAAATTAAAATTTATTTGTGTGTATTGTTTAATAAGCTGCTAAATTGGCCACGCCCACATGACCACCTAGTCACGCCCACCCAGCTGGTCCCCCCCAACAATCTGAGGGACCGTGAATTGGCCCCGTTTAAAACATTTGAGGATCCCTGTTCTACAGGGTGAGAACCCACCCATTAAACCAGTCCCAAAGGCTTTTGGGAATAGCCAGGTTGTGACAGTTTTCCTAAACTCCAGCAGACTTGGTGTTAAGTAAGGGAAGGCTGAGATGTACAAACAGTGATCCCATTTCTGTCTGCCTAGCTATCACCTATCTTATTTGATTCCCCCCCCCCCAAATACTTTATACTTTTCAAAGTATACAAATGATCCAATTTCTTTTGCCGGTAGCCTTTATCCACATACATTACAAAAGGGCCACTGACTTTAACCCACAGAGAAAAAGAAGTATATAAGGTGAGACCAGGGAGAACTGAACGGGCTCAACAAATTTGTAATGATTATTGACTGTTCCACAGGACAAATGGAAACGTAATAATGGGGGAAGACTATTGGGTCACTGTAATCTTAAATAGAAACATTCCTCTATGCTATGTAAGAAGTGGTAATTTTTAGTTATGAGCACTACATTTTGCTCTCCCAGGACATGAAATCCTGCCACTGAATTAGTAGAGAAAGCTTTTGTATGCTAAAGCTTCTTGGGAATCTATCAGTGAAAATAATGAAAAAGAAATAAACTCCTGTTGCATTCACTGAAGCTCCTGTTCTTTGCCAGACGTCTGGAAAGCAATTGTGGGATTAGTATGCTGTCCTATACAGGCCTTTGGTCTAACAAAAAAATTAGTTTTTCCCCGAAACCTTTTAATGTGGAAGAATAGTGCTGTCCAGAAAATTATTTTGCCCCGGTCAGTGGAAGACACAGTATTACATAGCTTGTTCTAGATATGGTTGCATTTCCCTTTCGGTTCCTTATCCTGTTTTTGTGACTAATTGAATTTATAAACCACCTTTTAAAATGAGCTTCCTGCAAGCAGCATACAGTGGTTACAATTTTAAGTAATCATTAAAACCCGCATCTAAATTAGGTCTTGGAGTTCTTCTAGTTCAACCCCTGTCAGGAGACCCTATACCATTTCAGACAAATGGCTGTCCATTCTCTTCTTAAAAATCTCTAGTGATGGACCACCCACAACTTCTTGGGTCAAGCCGTTTCACTAATTAATTGTCCTCACTTTTCAGGAAATTTCTCCTTAGTTCTAGGTTGCTTTTCTCCTTGATTAGTTTCCATCCATTGCTTCTTGTCCTGCCTTCAGGTACACCTTCATGTGGCAGCTGCATTAGAGTAATCCTTTTGCTTAGCATTATGTCTTGAGAAGGCAGATCTGGCCATGGCATACAGGATATCCCTGTCCTCAGGAAGTTGGTGTACATGCCATCTTTTTATTGTCTTATTCTACTATTCCGTTACTTCTTACCTTCTTACAAATGATATGCTTAAACGGTCTTCAACCCGATGATCAGATTACATTAGCTATATGATTTTATAAAAATCTGCTATTTTTGATTTTGAAATTTAATTGTAAATTTCATTCTATAGGTAAACCATCATTGTCCTGTTTTTGTTTTTCACTTCAATACTGTTAAAATTTGTTGTAAATCCTCATAAGCACTAGCAATGGTCAATAAATGAGTAGCTTCCTAGAATGGGAAGATAGTGGGATAGATAACAATGAAACCCAGAATGGTTCCATCCCATTAATCATTTAATTATTCCTTATCTTTTATTAGCATTCAACAAGCAATGTCTCTTAAATTTCAATCTATCCATTTAATTAGTTGCGAGTCACACTAAACTCCATAACACTGTCTAGAACTACATACGTTTGTCTTATATTTGTAATTTTGTAATCAGGCCTTTCAGCATCATTGTCCAGAACTTTATAATTGTTTATTCAATCCAGGAACTTCATTGATCATCATGGTTTTAAAAGGTTTCAAAAATAGCTGTATCTAGCTTAAAAGGTTTCTCTGGTGCCTTTGCAGTTTTTCAGCTGGGTTGAGAAGACACTCAAAGAAATAGTTAAATTTGTGTGCGCATAATTCATCCGAAAGATCTGGAATGTATAAACATAGCACTTTTCTTTCTCTCTCACTTCGTTAGGCCCTTTAAAATTTGATCCAAGCCTGGGAGTTTAAAAGTCCCATTTTGTGTAATCAGGTTTGGGTTGAACATGATTGCTGAATTATTTTAAATTGAAGACACATGTTTTGGAGGCTAAACTCTGTATATTATTCCATGATGGTGTCCATTAGCTCTGATCCACTGGGGCTATCTTCATTCCTTTTGCACTGGGATTAACAAATAACGAAGCATATCTATGTGGACACAGTCAAAAGAATGTGGTACTAGTTAAGGAGGGTAAAGTTGGGGAAATTATCTTGCATGCATTACTTACGGCTTTTCCATCATCTTCTCTCCCCCCCCCACCCCCCATTTTCAAGAGTCCTTGTGATTGCCTGAAAGCATTGTTTTAACTCAGACATACAGGTATTTGCAAATCTATGGCACTCATTCGTTTTTAGCTTTGTACTTATTTTTGAACCAATATTCAATTTAACCTTTTTGTCACCTCTAAAAGACTCTCTAGAGCAGTGGTTCTCAACCTTCCTAATGCCGCGAACCCCACCCCGCCCCCTCCCCATGCGCGATGAGGTGACAAAGGGGGCATGGCACCAGGGGTGAAATGCTCCCGGTTCGGGCGTGCCTGCGGGTTGCCGGACAGCTGGTAGCAATGGAAGCGGGAGACTTCGCCCACCCGCCCGGATGCCGCCATTCTGCGCATGCGCAGAGGGTAAAAGAACCCAAATGGTGGTGTCCTGGCGGGTGGGCGAAGTCTCCCACTTCCATCACTACCGGCTGTCCGGCGACCCGCAGGCACGCCCAAACCGGGAGCATTTCACCCCTGCACGGTGGCACCAAGATGGCGGGCTAGCGTGCGCTTAGGCGACCCCTGTGAAAGGGTCGTTCGACCCCCAAAGGGGTCATGACCCACAGGTTGAGAACCACTGCTCTAGAGTCTTGTGTGCATCTAATCCTTGTTTTGCCATATGCCATTCTTTGATAACATCCCCAGGATCTTTCTCTTTATTTATTTGTATCCTGCCTTTATTATTTTTATAATTAATTCAAGGTTCAATGTGTATGTTTTAATGCTGTGTTTTTCATAGACAGATGGACCTTTATACAAAAGAAATATATTTCTATTGGTATTCCCTTAGGTGTGAAGATGCCATTTCATACATATTAGTCTTGAAATGCAGTGACTTAAAGTTTCACATTTTTTAACTGTACATCATAACAAGGATTCCCACAAGCCCATATTATCAGAGATAAACTAAAAGTAGGCCTCAGCAGATGGTAGCATCTAACTGATCTTAGAAGTTAAGCAGGGTGAGCCTTGGTTAGAATTTGGATGGGGAAATCTGTTGGAATTCAAGAGCAATTGACTTAGAAGTTTTTTTAAAAAATCACAGAAGACCTAACATTCCTGTAGCATGGCTGAAAACATTGTTTACTATAGACACAGTCACTGGGACTTGACTCAAGGGTACCTTTACTTTTTGTCCATTTTTAAACTAGAGATTATCAAAATTTTAAAAGAGAGACTTCCTCAGCAAAGCAGTTACCTTTGGAGAAAAGGAGAAATTGTAAATAAAATACTTATTATGCAAACGCTTAAAGTCAACCAATATACAGAGGTTTGGCTGCAACAAAGAAAAAAAATAGTCTAAAACATCATTAATAGTGAAGGGATGAACTGAAGTATCATTTAATTATCATTGGTTTTTTTTAGTACTTTTAAAATTGTAAATCAGAAACAAAATCTATACTTTTTTCAATTGAATTGATTTTCTTTTCCATCATGTGCAAAGCTTAATTATCATCAAAATAGCCACCAAGTTACCACTCTTATTTCTGTTTAGAACAAAAAGTTCTAATAACTTACAAATTTTGTTCAAAGAAAGTCCCTTGAAGATAAAAGGGGGGGGGCAATCTATTTATTTGAATTGTCTCAAATAAATAAGAGGAAGTCTTCAAAGAGTTCTCCATTTGGGTATGGATAAAACCGTAATCGTTTTGCCTTAGCTATTACATTTTTCCTGCACTGAAGGCAATTCTTTACAAGAAACAAATGCATAATTTCACATCATTTACTTTTAGTGGTGAAATGACAATTATTTTTGTATGTCATTTCCTACTTTATTATTATTATTTTTTTATTACAATTTCCCCCTAATTTGGTGACGTTGATGAAATTTTTATAAATTTTTCCGTTTGAATAAAACTTGTTTTGTCTGGATGTATATCACAATCTATTCATAAACAGATCTCTTATAAAAACATTTAGATAAAAATATAATGGGACATCTACAGCACAAGCTCCCTGATTCACCTCTGTTTTTAACTGTCCTTGGTTGTTGTTTTTTTGTTAAAAGTTGGCATGTTGCAAAACAAAGTCATTCTCTGCTTGAATCTTTCTTTCTAAGTTTAGCTCCTACCAAAAGTAGATTGCCTTGTTGTTGCTGTTGTTGTTGTATCTTCAAGGAAGTTTTTGACATCTGGAAAGCAGAACAGGACAACTGGCCCCGGCCAACTCTCAACAGTATAACTCGCTGTGGGATAATTCAGGACAACTTAAGAATTGCAGTTCACTTCAACCTCAATGACTTCTAACTTTAGAAGGTTCATACCTAAAGCAAGACAAGGCCCACTTCAGTTCACTTGTCCCTCTCTTGATTTATCCCGCATTGAATTGTCCCGCAGCAAGTAGTTCTGCTGTGAGCTGTGCCGCGGCGAGTCAGCCAGGGTGAGTTGACCAGTGCGAGATGGCTGGGGCGAGTCAGCCTGGGTGAGTCAGCTGTGGCAAGTTGTCCTAGACCCCCTAGCAAATGACTAGACTACTCCCTGCATTTTTTTTGCAAGATTTTGGAAATGGTTTGTAATTGTCTCCTTCCTATGGCTGAGAGGAAGTGACTGGCCCAAGGTCATCCAGTTGGCTTTGTGCCTAAGGAGAGACTAGAATCCAGGATTTCCCACTTTCTAGTCTGATGCCCTAACCACTATACCAAATTGGCTCTCAAGATGACCTACCGTAAAGCTGTAAAGATAGATCATTTCCAATTCTTGTTGTTGAAGCTATAACTCAGCCATTGGGGCAAGCAAATTAAGCTAGCATACTTTTTTTGCCAGCTCAAGGACTGGAAGAATGCACATTCATGCAGCCATGAGGAAGAGCCCAAAACAGGCTGTATGCTCCATAAAATTGAATTGAACATAATTGAAATGTCTGTTTCAGAATTACTTCTTACCTATTATGAAGAGCTGTGTTTTATTACTTGTGAAATTCTGAAGTTTCCTTTATCAGAGTAGAGTATATCCATAACCTGAATTTCTCTTCTCCAAAGCTGCTTCTTAGATATGCTAAGAGACTTAATAGTTTTTTATCAAATAGAAATGAATTTATATCTTGTCAGTGTCACACCCTTTAAACTAACTGGCAATGTTGCCCTTTCAGAAGAGATTAATTTCTTCACGTCTCTAGTCATGGGTATCTGCAGGAATAAAAAAAAGTAAAGATGGCATCTGCCACAGTGGGATAATGCCAACTCAACTATTTTTTTACCACACCCCATGGACAACACTGCCTCTAAGCCTTGTGATGTCCACTAATAAAGGATGCTTGTTTACATTCTCTGCATTTCTGCTCTCCTGTTCACATACCAAACCAGGCTGGAGCCTCCCTGCCACTACAAAGCCCTGTCACTCAGCACCCAATCATCTTGCATTCTGGCAATGAGTACACATTTTATTTGCTACTTGTAAAATATGGCAGAATTACCATTTAAAATATCCAGTGTCTCCTCTGGTATTCTAGTTCCATCTGAATAATGAATGATGAGAACCAATTTCTTCCCACTCAATGAAGTGTTATTGTACCATTCTTATGAGAGTCGGCGATGGGTTAGATAGAATGATGCAAATGCCTCATCTTTTCAATTTAATTTGTATATAGGAATATTCATATTTTTTTCTATTCATTTATTCCCTTTTTTTTCCTCCCCCCTCTTTGTTATATTCTCATATTGCCTCTTGGACAAACTATTGCATTTACTATCTATGGTTTCCTGTGATTCTGATGGCCATGATGAATGTTACCTCTTGCTTTTTGTGCTAGATCTCATGATATATTGCTTCTGCCTTGCAGCAAAGGCCTTGTTATGTATATAGCAGGTATTCCAAATTATTGTATGTGGTTATTTCTTTGATCTTAACTCTGCTACTCTCTGCATATACAATAAAGCTAACATACTTGCACATGTAATTTGACAATGTAGTTCTAGCTGTGCCAGAGCATATGTAGTTGCACAAAATTAGTTTCTCCCCAAATAAAATTAAAGTTAAAATAATTATTTATTTTTCTTTTCATGGCCAAATCTCCCACAACTGCAGACAAGAGAACTACAACCTCCTGAGAATTTGGCATTCGCACATGCAGCCTGTGCGACTGCAACATTCACTGCATGGCCAATGGATTATATACCCACACGGAGACTTAACTAAGCTTCTTTAAGCTAAGCTTGCTAAAGATATGGCTGATATGTAAGAAGACTCAGAAACATCATAGATATAACCAAACTAAATTTGTTGACTTCAAAATGATGGGCATTCAATACAAGTCTGGATTAGAAATATATAAAAATACAAATCACACTAAGGCATAGTATAATAAGTTCAGTTTTGGTTTTATGTGTTGTGTAAACTCAATAAATTATGGCTTATTCAACAAAATATAACTTAGTTCCACAGATGATCCTAACCTGCAAACTGCTGGTTAAGCTATTTCTTTATTTAAAACAAATACACATAGTTTAGAACAGTGGTTCTCAACCTTTCTAATGCCGTGATCACCGCCCCGCCGCCACGCGCCCCGCCCCCTCTGCACACGTGTGCATTGCCAGGCGAGAAGCGATGAGGTGACAAAGGGGACGTGGCACCAAGATGGCGGGCTAGCACGCACGGCCCTTCTGTCGGCGCCTATGCATTCGAGGGCCACCCGTGCGTCGCACCGTCCCCGGGTACTCGTATGTGGACGAATAGAGGAGAGGTGTCGGTGGGCGAAGTCTCCCGCTTCTGTCGCTACCGGCTATCCGGAGACCCGCAGGCACGGCCGAACCGGGAGCATTTCACCCCTGCAGTGCGGTGGCACCAAGATGGCAGGCTAACGCACATGGCGACCCCTGTGAAATGGTCGTTCGACCCCCAAAGGGGTCGCGACCCGCAGGTTGAGAACCGCTGGTTTAGAAGAAACTATTTCTTCTAATATTTAAAAATTAAAAATCTCCCCAAAAAAATTTATTTTTATTTTTATTTATTTTTTTGGACACACTATCGAATTAGAAAAATGGGAAAAAATTTGGTCAATTAATTGGAAGCTCACAATGTCGGTGGCATACAAGGAAAACCACTACAAGATGTTTTATAGTTGGCACTTGCCACCTGTAAGAATTGCAAAAATGTTTCCAAATTCATCATCACTCTGTTGGAAATGTAAAAAGGAAAGAGGCACTTATTACCATCTTTGGTGGACTTGTTTAAAAGCAAAAAAATATTGGAATAAGGTAGGAACCTGGCTGAAAGAAATAATAAAGGAAGACATTGACAGAAAACCGGAGTTATTTTTATTAGGAATAATCGATAAAAAGTATAAAAAGGAAATACAATATCTCATCATACATATCATTACAGCAGCAAGAATTATATAAGAGCAATTTTGGAAGAGTGGGGAAACACCTAAAGACGAGCATATAATCACAGAGTCAGCATATTGCCCCCAACAATCTGGGTCCTCATTTTACCCACCTCGGAAGGATGGAAGGCTGAGTCAACCTTGAGCCGGTGAGATTTGAACCGCTGAACTGCTGAACAGTCAGCTGAAGTAGCCTGCAGTACTGCACTCTAACCACTGCGCCACCTCGGCATATCATTACAGCAGCAAGAATTATATATGTGCAATTTTGGAAGAGTGGGGAAACACCTAAAGACGAGCATATAATAAGAAAGATATTAGATTGTGCCGAAATGGACAAGCTAACAAAGGAAATAAAAGAAAAAGAGGAAACTGAATATTACATAGTTTGGAACAAATTTTATGAATGGTTGAAAGAGAGAAAGAATAAGTAAAAAATGATGTATAATTGCTATTTCTGAATTAATTATGATAGAACCTGTTCGTTTAAAATAATGTTGTATAGAAGATGTAAGAATATTGTTTAAATTAATGTAAAAAAAGAAAAAGAAACAAATAAAGAAAGAAGGAATGACCAAGTAAACAAATGTAAATGTAAATATATCTACTTATGGATAACATAAACACTGATACGATCTGATGAAAGCTTACTGTATATAGGGGGATAGAATACCCCTAATTGCTTGTTTTGTGTTTGTATTGTTGTGTGTTTTATTTTTATGTGTATTTAATAAAATAAAAAAAATTAAAAATCTCAGGTATGTTTATTTCACAATTCCTCTTTGTTTCTAAGCAATTCTTCTCAAATTACCACCACCACCATTGCAAAAAAAGAACATGGCCTCCATTCAAAAACAAAATTATTCTCATTGCTATTAAAACATGTGCAATTCCACTGAGCGTGTACTGAGCGTGCCAAACAGCTCTCATGGTTCCCCCTTCCATTCTTTTAATCTTTCTTTTACTCTCTTTGTTTCATTAGTAAAGGCTGCTGACAATATTAATAATTGTATTTTCTTTCCTTTTTTTTTTTTTTTTAAAGAAAAGACTTTTTCATTTTCTAGAACATTGATGGGAATAAATTCATATGTGGAGTGTGTATAGTTTATGCTCTGTTTAATTGCTTTTGTGATAGACAGGATCTAAGTTATATATGAAAGGAGCTCTTTTTTGATCTTCCTCCAATGCTTAATTATAAGTCTGCTCCAACTAATTTACTTCATGCATCCACAGCTGCTATTCCTTTGTCATCCGTTTATTTTTGTTTTGAAATCTGAATGGCATGGAGGCCTTGCCTGAAAGTCATCAGTCTCAGAACTCTCCCAGATGCCTCATTACAGTATTCATTTCACAAGGTTGTTTGGCTGCTTAGCGCCTTGCATTCATTTTTCCCCCCTTTATTGAGAGAGGGAGAGCACGAGATGGAAAATGTTCCTTTGAAAAACTCTGTGTGGAATATTTGGCTTGTTGCAATCAGCAGATTGTTTGACTTTGTGATTCAGAAGACACAGACTGAATGGAGAATAGTGCCGTTTGCAGCCAAACAGTTTGGATGGCCTGTGCCAATTATACATGACAATTTTGTAACTTTTTAATAAAACAGTTTTGGAACTTTCAAAGAAAAGGCTTCTTCTCCTCATCCAAAGGAAATGAGTTAAGGGTATACTATAATTTAAGAAAAAGATCTATATAATGTTAATGCTTATAGTGCCATGAAAACGCCAAATGTGTCAGTTTGATCAGCTTTTCCTAGGAAAATTAGTGGCTAAAATGGTAAAGAGGATTTAAAAAATATGACTCAGGAAGTGATATGTACACAGGTTATGTGTGTGAGACAGAAACAATAGAAATGAAGACAGGTTGGGAAATGTTATAAGAGCTGGAGTTAAAGGAATCCAATGTAGGCAAAAATTCCTTATCATTTAATAGGCTGAATTAACAGAATCTTCTTGGAAAATTGTAACACCAACGAATCAAGATCACCTGGTTTCCTTCTTACTGAGCAGTTCAGATGGGTTTCTAGAGTAATTGCAAGGTTGCTCTGAGAAAAAAAAATACTGTTAATCTAAATAAAGTTTCATGTATATCAAAGATAACAGCACATTTTCAGTTATCCAGTTTATTATAAGTTTGCAACCAGGAGGAATACTGCTTGGATTTTCTACTTAGTAACTCAAATATCTTAAAATATCTGATTTTCTATTTGTGACAGTCACGATTAAACATAAATAATTTTAGAAAAGATTTTAACTTATGGCTTGAGACTATGTTATTTATTTCCATGTATAAATTAATTTAAGGTAAGAAAGAAAGTTGTAGAAAATCACTGTATATCAATTGAAGTAGCTTCACCAATGTAAAAGATGCATTGAATGATTAAATGTAAAGCAGAACAATGGACTATAGTATTAGTTGGATTTCAAATCACAGAAGATGTTGAATTTTTAATTATGAATTCCATTAACTGATTTAACTAAATCCTGATCAGGAACTTGAGTGCCTTTGGCAGAACTTGAATACTGGAGATCTTTTAAAGGAAGTGTTACTTACGGAGGTACGTAGCTGGAATTTGCATGCACCACCCTGATTGGACGATCTGGCAGCGGGAAAAATAAACCGCTGTCAGTGGTCGGCTAGTCTGCCGGGGCTCGATAAATAGCGAGCCCCGGCAGCCTGCCGGCAGTTTGTATTGCTACCAGCTAGGGAAATAAAAGGTGCTGAACTGTTCCCGCGTCTGTCTCTTCCTTTCGTGCCCACATCTAACATTGGCGATGAAGGTGGCATCCTGAAGAAGGACAAGGAGAACAAAGGCACCTCATAGCATCTGCGGCCATCTTTGAAGCAAGGATCGTCCTGCTCCAGCCAACCTGAGGATGGCGACCCAGACCTCTCCCGCACCAGTGATCTTCAACCCCAAGACAAATCAATGGCACACTTACATGAGCCGTTTCCACATGACTTCCAGGAGAACCCCATTCGGGTTTTGGGCCGGGCAGAAGTTCACATCCAGTTCAAGGGCTTCTCAGGCAAGCTACCCCTGACCATCGTCTCGGGAGACTGGCCCACACTGCTGAGTGTTGAATGGCTCAAGCCCTTGGGAATAGGCATCATCGGCATTAACAGGATCCAAGGGAACGAATTAGATTGACTATTGGTGAATTTTGAGGACATGTTCGACGGAAGCCTAGGTAAATATACTGGCAAGCCCATTTCCTTTAACCTAGACCCCAGCATCACCCCCATAAGAATAAAGCCCCGGAGGGTCCCATTTGCACTATGACCCAAGGTAGATGAGCAACTTGATAAACTTATAGCCCAAGGGGTCATAGAGCCAGTAGATCACGCCACATGGGGGACTCCAATAGTCACCCCAATCAGGCCAGATGGCTCCATTCGCATCTGCTCTGATTATAAGTGCACCATTAATAAGGCGTTGCAACAAAGTGCATATCGGGTGCTGATAGTGCAGCATCTGCTGCATTCATTGGGGAATGGACAAATATTCGCGAAATTGGACTTGGCACAGGCCTACCAGCAATTACTGGTGGATGCAGCCACCGCGGAGGCCCAAACTATAGTGACTAACAGGGGGGTATTCAAATGCATCCGCCTGCAATTTGGAGTAAGCGTGGCCCCGGGGCTTTTTCAAAGCATGATGGAGTGCCTTCTACAAGGCCTCCTGGGAGTGGTCCCTTATTTCGATGATGTCCTCATCTCTGGAGACTCAAGGGAACAACTCATAAGCCACTTAAAAGAGACACTAGAAAGGTTCCAAAAAAAGGGGGTTCAAAGTAAAAAAGGAGAAATGCAAAATCGGTATAAAAGAAGTTGAGTTCCTGGGGTTCCTCATCGATGGGTCCAGCATCCACCCCACGGACAGTGAAGTAAGAGCCATAAAAGAGGCTCCAACCCCCAAAAATAAAACGGAGCTGCAAGCCTTCCTACGATTACTGAACTTTTACAGTATTTTTTTTAAAACAGAAGGTGACCGTTGCTGAGCCACTCCACAGACTATTGGGGAAGGCAACCACATGGACATGGGGACCGAGAGAAGCAGAAGCATTTGCTGCTGTAAAAGACCTACTCTCGTCCGACAGTGTCCTAATACAATACAATGAGACCCTTCCCCTGGTACTAACATGCGACGCATCCCCTTTTGGAGTTGGGGCAGTCCTCAGCCATCGGCTACCAAATGGATCAGAAGCTCCCATAGCATATTACTCCAAAACACTATCCCCAGCCGAACGGAACTATAGTCAGCTGGACAAGGAAGCGCTGGCTGCGGTGGCCGGCATCAAACGCTTCCACGAATACCTGTATGGTCAGAGATTCAAACTCATCACCGACCATAAAACACTGCTGAGACTCCTCATGGGGAACCAACAGATACCGAACTACATGTCCCCCAGAATGATAAGATGGTCCATCTTCCTGATGGGATATGATTACAAATTGATTCACTGCCCAGGGAAGAACATCAGGAATGCAGACGCCCTCAGCTGCTGCCCCATGCCGGAACTCGTAGAAGACCCCGCACCTGTGGCACAAATATTGCTCATAGACATTGATAGGACCATTCCAGTCACCTCAAATGACATAGCGGATCATACCAGAAGGGACAAGGTATTATCCAAAGTAATGAACTGGGTGTTGAGGGGGTGGCCACAGGAGAAGACAGGGGACGAATTCAAAGGGTTCCAAAATAAACAGCTTGAACTGTTGGTTCTCAAGGGATGTTTACTGTGGGGGGAGAGAGCCGTCGTACCTCAGAGCTTGCGGAGGCAAGTCCTAGAGACATTATATGTGGGGCACCCTGGAATTGTCCGCATGAAAGCGCTGGCCAAAAGCTACATCTGGTGGCCCAATCTGGACCAGGACATTACTGAATGGGTGGCGACCTGCATGCCATGCCAAGAGACACGACCAGCTCCTTCCCGCACACCAACCCTGGAGTGGGAAAGATCCAAGGGCCCTTGGTCCCACATACATATTGACTTTGCAGGGCCTATGGCAGGACAGTCCTTCCTGATCGCAGTGGACGCGTATTCGAAGTGGCTGGAGGTCGTGACCATGTCCATAGTGACCACAGAGGCAATCATACGAGCACTAAGATGAATCTTCATGACACAAGGCCTACCTGACGTCCTCATCTCAGAAAATGGCCCCAAACTCATGGCCAAACATATGGAGTCCTTCCTGGCCGGGCTAGGCATAAGACTTGCCCTCATATTGCCATTCAGTCCAGCAGGCAATGGGCAGGTGGAGAGAATGGTGAGGATGACCAAAGAAACACTCACCAGAATGGGGCCAGAAAACTGGCAAGAAAGAATTGACCAGTTCTTGCTTGCCCAACACATTACACCAAGTGCTGCGACCAATAAGAGCCCTGCCGAGTTGTTAATGGGGAGAAAGCTGAGGTCCCAACTGGATAGGCTGAACCCCAACTATAACCCAGAGACACCCTTGGAGTCCAACAGACCATGCAGATCACTCGCAATAGGTGATCTGGTATTCGCCCATAATTACATGGGCGAGCCCAAATGGGTGAGAGCTAAAATTGTGGCCGTCACTGGACCGAAGTCATACCAAGTCAAGCTGGACGACGGCCGAGTGTGGTGGAGACACATCGATCAACTCCGCCAGAGGCGAGGAGGATCAGGGCTACGCCAACTGGATGAACCACAGACTCAAACAAACCAAGAACAGAACCAAGAAAAACTCGGGTCTCCACCCCAAGGGGCATACACAACCAACGGACAGGAGGATGGCGCAGAGGTTCCAGTCCTGACTAAAAGAGCCCACAAATCCCTGTTCTCAAACCCGGAGGAGGAACGCGAACCCCTACCTGGAGCTACCGGAGTCCAGCAACATCACCCGGGACTGGAGGGTGGAGACGCTAGGCCGGAGTCCACCATACCCAGCGGAGGGTTCCTCATACTTCCACAAGCAGGTCCAGGAGCGGCAACAGGCATGACTGCACCAGCCGAGGTTCCAGGAACAACTGAAGCACGCAGGGCCTGTGGGACAATACAACACCCTGCCTACCTGCGCAACTATATAACGTTTGTTAGAAGCCGATTGGACAGTCCTCAATCTAGGAGGGCAAGGGTGTTACATACGGACGGACGTAGCCGGAATTTGCATGCACCACCCTGATTGGACGATCTGGTGGCGGGAAAAATAAACCGCTGTCAGTGGCTGGCTAGTCTGCCGGGGCTCGATAAATAGCGAGCCCCGGCAGCCTGCCAGTAGTTCGTATTGCTACCAGATAGGGAAATAAAAGGTGCTGAACTGTTCCTGCGTCTGTCTCTTCCTTTTGCGCCCACGTCTAACAGGAAGCAACAAATTTAGTTAAATTGTACCTAATAAATTCACAATCCAGGCATTAAAATTGCTGAAGCAAAACTAAATACTGACCCCAAGTGAAAACTGAAGGTACTGTTGTAAGGAATATCCTTCTGGGTTCAGTTCCAAGTGGGAAAAAGACACTGGATTCCTGGAAGTTGCTTGGAAAGAAGGTTTAATGGTGGACAGGAGCACATGGCAGGGGCTCCTGAACAGAAAAGGTGGATCACATGCTTCCAGATGTTGGGAGAGGAGAGAAGGGCCGAAAAGATGCTGAGTCTCTTGGTTTTATGACCTCTGTTGGGCCCCACCTCTTAGTTTCCTGTTCCTGTACAGAAATGTACCCATTGGCTGTCAGACTCCCATGGGGCACCTCTGTAGGCTGTCCTGAGTCCCAGGCTAGTTTGAGTGCTGGCTGATGCAATCTTCCCAGGTGCCATGAGGCAGAGGGCTAATCCTATCTTTGTTATGTAGAATAGACCCATTCCTTGATGGCCCATTGACAAAGGTGGGGGGATGAGTGAGCTGGGCCATTCCTTGATGGCCCATTGACAAAGGTGGGGGCTACTAAGAGTGAGTCTGTTTCCTTTCTAAAAGCATGTTTCTCAATTTCTCTAGGGATATTCTATATAATTCTGCCTTTTTAATTTTTCCTAGGATATTTCATTTTTCCAGGAGAGGGGTGGGTGCTAACTTCCTACAGTACTTTCTATCAGCATTATCATTATGTGGCTTGAAATCTGCTCACAAAATAGGCAGAAACCCTGACCAATCAATAGTGTACCAGGTGATGGTTTCCCTGGTGTGATTATGATTTGTCCAAACATAGAAACTTCCTGCATAGATCTGTAGCTATTTCTGCCAGTGCTCTATATCTTTAATACTGGGCTGAACAAAACCTTAAGTTGTTTTGTTTGTTTTTAAACCTTGTGAATGGTCAATGTGAGATGATAGTTTAGGTATTTCATCCATTTCTAGAAACATCTAGTTTTCTGAATGTGTGGTCTATTTTCAAGGTTCAACCATGCAATTTAAAAAGGGGATGCTAAAATTGTTTTGATTTTCCCCCTGTTCTTAATCTGATTATTTTTAATTGCCTCGGCTATCATTTTGTAGAAAAAAAGGGAGGGAGGGTAATGCAAAATCAGCAAGGTTATAACACTGTGACTACACTTCCAAATATACAGTAGTTCTGCTGCTGCAAATTATCATGTAAAGACTTGATCCTTCTTCATTAGCAAGCAATCCTGCTCGAACCTACTTGAGGCAGCACATTTTTTCAGCTTGGTGGTGCCCACGGAATTACTTTAGCTTATCCCATGATATAAAAATGTCCATCAGGCTAGTATTAAAGATTAGCTTGACAGATTGCAGTTGTCCCCACTCTTTTTTCAAGTGTCTTCTCGCCTCGTTCAGTGTAATTTTGGAATCTCTTCTGCCCTTGATTGTGAGCGTTTTCCTCTCTTTAATGGCAGGCTCTCTATCCCCTCTCTATTAATTGCTGCTCTGTCTCCTGATCTAATCACACAGACCCAGTGGCCAGAAGTAGCCAGTATGCTGAAGAATTGCCTGTTGGAACCCCAGATTGGGAAATAACATATGTTTGCAGCTTCTAATGTTAATGAAGACAACTTTATCACAATGGTCCCATACAAATGCAAATGTATGCAGATTGTTTACTTAGACAAGAGCTTTTATGCATCAATCTCCTCTTCTCCCTTCCCTTTTTGCTCCTTCTCCAGGAAGGGAGATTGTTGTTATTCCAGTCATATCACCCCTGATTTTATTATCTCTCATAGCCATAAAAATGACAAGAAAATGGATTTTTTCCTCCAGACAAGCCTCTTCTGTTCCTGGTGTACTTTCATGCATTGAACTAAAAAATACTGACACTATCAGATAGTTCATAGACATCTTTAATTAAATAAGGAGCCAGGGTTTTTGAAAAAAGAAACCTATCTCTGTATAAGTAAAACATTTATATCCTTTTTGAATATATGCATAGCCTGATACTTAGGAAAGAAGGGTAACAGTTGAGGATTTGGTTAGTGGCATTAACACATCATGTATTTAAAGTGGGTAAAAGAGGTCACACCTGTCCCATAAGGGCATTATACATCTTCATATTTATCTCTACTTAATACCTGTAATGTTTGTAGAATAAACCATTTATTATTATATGCAATAACATTGAGATTGGGGTAAAAAGGTAAACTTGGTGGATGATTTTGGAAGATTCATTTGATTTTGATTTTTTTTCCAGAACATCACAATTTGTGTCTTTTTTTTGTCTTGAATCACCAGTTCAATCAAACTATCTTATGTATAAAAGCATAAAACACCTTAACCAAGGTGAACGACCCCTTTGCTTATACTGTATGAGCCAGGGTTCAGTAGTATATACTTTCCACTAGAAGTTTGTAGAAACCATCTATTGTACCAGTTGTCCTTCTTGTCTCCATGTTGTGACATTATTACATATTATCTACATATTTCTATGCTTGGAATTAGAAGTCTAATTAGGAAACATGACAATGTAAAAATAGTATTTTAGGTATCTGTATCTTATTGGTTTATGAATCTTGTACTGGAATTGCAAGAATTCATTGATGATTATTATAAATGCAAGGAAGTTTTGAGTGAAAGAAACAACCAGATGCAATGCTTTGTAAGAAGCTACTTGAATAAACCAGGTTGTTTGAGCGGGGGGGGGGGGGGTGGACTAGATGACCCATAAGGTCCCTTTCCAACTCTGTTAATCTGTTAGCATATAAACATGCTTTATTTTTTTCCAAGTGACTTCAGTATTTGCTGAAAGTGTTGCTAGTTTGCATTTTGCTAAGGGAAACAGTTGATACTCATTTTTGTTCATAATTTCTATGAATTAATTCCCAATATCTCCCAAGAGAATCAGAAAGAATAAATTTGATCAGACTGTGGGAAGGGATTGTCACTGCCTGTAAACAACATCAGATCCCAAGCGTGATGCCCATGTGCATCACAATATTCAGCAGGTCCTTCTTTACTGCTTTACAACTTACCTTCCCTACTTGAGTACACTGTGGAAAGCAGTGTTTGAATTGAATTGAATTGAATTGAATTGAATTGAATTGAACATGAAGATAGCATGTAGGAATACAGAGCAAATTCCTCAAGTATAATCTAAATCCCAGCGGAATGCATAGAAAACAAATAGATGGATGGCCAGAGTTATATCAGGAAGTGTGCCCACTTACTCAGAACAAAAGGCAAAGATAAACTAAGGTAGTAGAAAAGAATCAGTGAAGCTAGAAGGAGTAGAATTTCACTAGTTTGCTTTCTGGTATTAGCTGTGTTGTGATTGGCCAATGACTCTATGGCAGTCATTGTTTGAAACAATGTATGCAACATATTTTCAAAATTCCAGATGTACCCATTGGCCCAAAAACGTTCAGGATCACTGAGTTTAAAGGACTACATTCTGACACAGTAAAAGACAGCTTCTTATTCCAAAGCAGCCTTGGAAATGATGCAGATCCCAAGAGTATCTATGATAAACAGCCATGTTTCATTGGAAGGAGATTCTCCAAGAAAACAGAAAGGCAAAATGTGATATAATAAGGCAGGGGAAGAGAAATTAACCTCAATAAATATTCATCTAAGGAAAGATAAATGGCTTTCTTTAAAAACATCAGGACTATACTCGCTTTGCAAATTTCATAAAACTGTTATTTAGCTTTAATTAAATGACAAATGTTCAGGGAGGAAACCTTTCTGCTTTGATGTTGTAGTTCCAGAATAATGCTTCATCTGGTGACTTAGAGCTTTGGTTTACTAGACCACAAATTTCTGTCTGAATTTCTTATATTAATGAAGCTGAATTTGGATAGCATTATATTTTCTTAGTCATCCTACTGTAGGGGTTGGATTATTTATTCTCCAGCTCTGGGAACTTTGCTTGCACAACTTGCAAATTTCAAGCAGAAAACAACCTAAACTTCAGTCGTTCTGGCCAATTAAAATCAGCAGAAGTGAATTTTACAGCACTATTCTATTCTGTTCTGTTAGATATATTTATTAGTAAAGTGGAAATTATAGTTTCAGCCTTCCATGAAAAATAGGGATGATTGGATCCAACTTGAGCAGCTTAAATAAAATAATATTATATATGAGATAGTGCCATTTATTTAAAAGATCATCAACTGCTTAGATTATTTTATGTCAGCTTACTATATATTTGTATTGCTGAAGGCCAAATAATAGTTGTATTATCACACCTATCTACAACAAATTCTATCTAGCATTGCGGTCTATGAACTCTTATCACCATTTATATCTAAATCCACTTTTGAAACTCATAAAGGTAAAATAGGTGTTTCCTGCACTCTTTTCCAAAGCCACATTTCCATCTTTTGAAGAAAATGGTTTCTTAAATATATGCAGAAATTGTAGTCTCCAAGCAATATTCAACAGATGGATACAATTATTTTCTTGGAGAAAAAAATATACTTAATTGCAGCAATATTTCAGCAATTAGTCTTTTAAAAAGAGAATGCACATGTTACAATTTTTCCTAAATAATATCTCCCCACAAATCATATATTTATAGTTCACTGCTTCTGGTTAGACTGCACACCAGTCTAATTTGTTTTCTTAGAATCAAAGGATTATGGAGCTGGAAGGGATTATTAGACTATCAAATCCAACCTCCTACTTTATGACGAGATCTCCAAATTTTATTTTACTCCAAAATCTCACAAATTTTTGCTGATATGCAGGCATCTAAACAGTTGATGTGTTTATATAAAACACCCTTCCCCCCAAATAGTATCAAAAGAGAAATGAGGGAAGAATTATTCAATCATCAAATGTTTAAAGATATGTTTTCCAGGCTCCTGATTTCAAGTTCCCTGTTGATAGGGTTAGTCTAAAGTAACTTAGCATATCCAAGGCTTAAATTTAATTAAGTCCAATTTCTTTTTGTGCCTTATACTTTATTTTGCTCTCCAAAATGATATCGAATCTTCTAGGCCCATCACACTAAATAGAGATCCAGAAGAATTGTCATCCATAATTACCCCATATTTTCTTCTGAGTGAGTTTATCCATGACCATAAAATTGTCACAATATATCTCAGAAATAATATTTGAAACAATAGGATCCAGGATCAAATTTGAAAAGAGATCTCAGGTAATTATGTTCTTTGCCTCCCTCAAATGTATAATTGCATGCAAGGAAGTATAGGTTCAAGAGAAGCATATGAATTCTTGTCATGGATAGAGATAGACATATACAGAGACTTATAGACACCACATGCATCATACGGTGCACACACATTGATGGCTAATATTGCTGTGCTTGACTCCTAATGGCAGCACTTGGTAACTCTGCTTTAAAAATCAAGAAATGCCTGGAGGTTGCCCAGAGCTAAAGATGCCACCTTTAATATACCAAACTGTCAAGAATTTGTTTTTTGTCATATATGAAGCATGGGGCTGTGCTTTAATTTTCTTCAGTGGCCTCTGTCAGGTAATAACCATAAATACTGTCCCAAATCATTAAGTCACAACCTGAAATGTGATCTTGCCCAGCTTCCAATCAGACAGCCATCTGGAAGATGAAAGAATCCTACCCCCAGTTTGGAAAGATCCAGGTTGTAATTTGTAGTAACATTCTTAGCAGGCTGTTCTAGTGATATTAACCAGAGATTGATCTCTTTAACTAAAGGAAGTGGTATTGTCTGAGAGGTCGAAAACATTGCTTGAACACATACCATGCTACAGGCTTTTAAAATTTGGAAGTCTCAGTAGCTTTTTTTATCTTCTTCAATGGGCACCAGGGATCCAGTCACTATAAGAGAAATAAACAATGCAGTTGTTCAGTGTCAGAATCCTACCTAGGCATGAATCTATATTTTCTAACTCAGAGATAATATGAATGATCATAATGATATATTGTGGTTTTCCCCTATGGTTGAAAGACGTATTTCCACTATAGAGTCCTTTGGGAGTTGGGCGGCATACAAATATGTATATATATATATATTACAAACTATTCTAAAAATACGAGTTCCAGGTACATTTGTAAAGAAAGAAACAGACATTCTGCGAACTCCGGAACTAAAATAATTAAAATTTTACTAAGCTTTCGTCAGCCAGCTGCTGACATCGTCAGAGTATTAAACTACCATTACAGAGATCTCTGCCTTTATATGCCATTAATCAATTTGGCCATTGCACGTGTGATAGGTCCTTCCAGCAGCCTCCCACCTGTAATTAGCTGGGCTGTTTTGGCTGTCGTCATGCTGGTTGA
>QLTV01000448.1:874053-888945 GCA_003457575.1 Thermophis baileyi
TATATATATATATATATTTGTTGTACAGTAAATGATACAATCCTGCTTGTAGCTGAAGGATTCCCATTAGTCAAATGGGAATCACAAAACAGCTGAATTGCAAGCAGACAAAAAAGAATGAATTAAACAAACAGACAATTTGTAAAATATTCTTTTTTTCTTGGTATATATATATATATATTTGTTGTACAGTAAATGATACAATCCTGCTTGTAGCTGAAGGATTCCCATTAGTCAAATGGGAATCACAAAACAGCTGAATTGCAAGCAGACAAAAAAGAATGAATTAAACAAACAGACAATTTGTAAAATATTCTTTTTTTCTTGGTGAGCTAATACACCAAATTTAAACTTCAGATGTAATAACTCTTACACTCTTCCTTTAAAACTATATGATATTTGAACATATTTTTAAAAATTTGCTTTCTCAGATTTTACATCTATGCAGTCATTTTTTGTATGTGATAAATGATGTAGATTAAAATAATTTTGAGTACTAAACTAAAGTTAGTTCTAAAGTTAGTTGTAAAATAATTTTTGAGTACTAAACTAAAGTTAGTTCTAAAGTTCAGTTAACAAAACATTTGCTTTGGATGCCAGTTTTAATGATGTGGGTACCTTAAATCAAAGTGATAATCTAAGGTTTGTATCCAGGGGTGGGCTGCTGGGGGTTTGCAGGGGTTCGGGAGATTCTGTGCAGTTCGGAGAACCCCCAAATCCCACTCCTGCCCACCCTGCCCTGCCCCTCCCAGGAGTCCCCACGCAGCCCATTTTGGATGCAGGTAAGTGCAGAGGCTTGGGGAGGGTGAAAAATGGGCCTACCGAAAGTTCAGGAAGTTTCTGGCCTCTGGAGGGCCTCCGGAGCCTGGGGTGGCCGTTTTCGCCTCCCCCGGAGGCTCGAGGAAAGCCTCCGGAGCCCGAGGAGGCCAAAAATGCCCCCCCACTGTGGTGCAGGAGGCCGACTAGGCCATGTCCACCATGCCCACGCCCACCCAGCAACCAGGCAGAGAACCCCTTGCTAAAATTTTTGAAGCCCACCCCTGTTTGTATCTCCGCCATTATATTTCAGTGAGCAGCATATCTTTACAGATCTTCACTTTTGTATTGAATGGGAGCATACTGAAAAATCAGAGGGCTGACAAGATTCCAAAACTAGGAAACAAGGTCTAGTATTTATTTTGCAGGTTGGGGTGAAAGGTGAGCAAAAGGAACATTGTAATGAGTACATTAAAATCCTATGTTCAAAGAATACATCTTTGCTTGTTTACCAACTCTTTGTGGTAATGGAACATGGATGTGAATACTCATAAAAATAACTTCGGGGGGAAGGTAAAATGCTGGACATCTAAAATAATATTCTGAACCTGATGTTTAGTGTTGCCTTAAATAAGACAATAAGATAAAAATGGGTAACTTTTTGGAGTTGTAAGCAAGCTTGCAAAAAGAAGAAGCAAAAGAAACATTTGGGTGAATAAACAATTTAAGGAATACACCTACAAGAGATGGATAAGAATTTGTTCTAACATCGCAGTTACAACAAAATATGACTTAGCACCTTACTGATCCGAAATTCAGGATCCTATTAATGCATAGTTATATTCAGTGAATTCTGCCCTATCCTTGGCCACCATCTTGGTCTGTGCCCAGAAACAACCTATATTTCTTCAAATGACGTTTCAGTGATTGAAGCTAACCATCCACCTTATCCATTGTTTCCCCCTTTTTTGCTTGCAAAAATCTGCCAAATAAAGTTATTTTTCAGAGTTGAATAGAATTTGTACAAGCTCTGAACATATTGTACAACATCCTTCTCCAACATGACACATTTCAATTGTGTTGGACTTCTAATGTCATAATATCCAGATATAATGATCAAGGCCTGGAGAATTTAGGAACTGAAGTTCAATACAGCTGTACAGAATCAAAATGAAAAAAGCTGTTATAAAGTGAACGCTTTTGTACAATTATTTATACCAAGTGGTGCATTTGGTCTAATGTTCTTCCAAAGTTCCAGATAACATAGAATAGAATAGAATAGAATAGAATAGAATAGAATAGAATAGAATAGAATAGAATAGAATAGAATAGAATAGAATAGAATAGAATTCTTTATTGGCCAAGTGTGATTGGACACACAAGGAATTTGTCTTTGATGCATATGCTCTCAGTGTACATAAAAAGACAAGATACATGAGCTTGACATTGTAATTCCAAGATATCTAAGAGGATGTCAAATTGAAGAAGACAGGCCAACTCTGATAAACTAAGTTCATTAAGTCACAAGTATTTTAGATACATTATTTTTCTGGCATTCTATGCAGATGCCATGATTAAACAAGGAACCTTTTGCAGGGAAAACATGGTCTTTGCTAGATAGCTATATCCACTTGCATTTCAAAATCTCATAAATGTCAAAGCTTTCAATATATTTCCATGAATTTAGAATATCTTTTTCATGGTGTTTGCATCATTGCAAGTCAGGCCTCATATCCATATGACCCCATGTCATATTTTATTGGCAAGTGAGCTGATTTATTTCTAGTCAGCTGTGCTTCAACAGGAAATGCTCTAAATCCAGATTTCCCATTCATGTGAAATCTAGCCTAAACCTACTCATTTGCTTCTGGGCTCTTGTCCTTCTTGCAGAGTTGAAGCTACTGCAAGGAAAACCCACCAGGAAAGCAACTCAACCTGACTTTTTCTGATATTTTCCACTATGAATCAAAAGTAATGTTTTCCTGGATCTTTTGTACATCCTCAAAAATCCTTGTTCTGTTTCCCTGCTGCACTTCATTTCATTGTAGCCAAACACATTAACTCAAGAGTATCTGCTAGGCCTTATACTCTCTTCAGTCCCTAAATGCCCAACCCCTTGGTCAAGAATATTGTCCTTTATTGAATTGGGGAGAGATTAAGGTTTTGTTTTTTTAAAGTTGTTGATGGAACAGTGAATTGAAGAAGCCATCTCTCTCTCTCTCTCTCTCTCTTTTTTAAAGGAAAGTAAGAAATAGATGAAATTGATCAGAGTTAAGAGAATAACAGAGTTGGAAAGTTTTATAGTCCAACCCCTGCTCAAATAAGTGGCTGTCCAATCTCTTCTTAAAAACCTCCGTGTTGGAGCAGCACCCAATTTTCTCCTACTTTCTGATCCAGGAGGAGCAAAGAATAAATAAAACATCAGGTCATCACCATAGCTAAAGTGGAAGAAGGGGATATTTGCACCACATCTTCTTTTTGCCTTAAATTGATCATTCCTGCAGATATATACCCAAAACTAGACAGACAGCTTCTACTATTTAGAGCAGTCCTGACTAAAATGGTTAGGACTATAGATAATCGAACTACTACCTCTGTTCAAATATCTAAATATTACACCTTATATCTTACGATCAAGAGATGTATTAGGTATTATCTAATTAAATTTAATAATGAAATTAAATTAGGAATTGTACCTGGAGTAGCTACTCTGCTCTTACTTACTTACTTACTTACTTACTTACTTATTTATTTATATCCCACCTTTCTTATTTTTACAAATAACTCAAGGTAACAAACATATCCAGCATACCTTCCTTCTCCGATTTTCCCAACAACAATTTCCTGTGAAGTAAATTGGATAAATTGAGCTGAGAGAGAATGGCTTTCACGCCTAAAATGGGACTAGGAGTCACATTTAATCTGCTTTCTAATCTGGTGCCTTAACCACTAGACCAAACTGTTAGATAGTGGGTAGAGATGACAGGAGACAGACTTCCAAAGCAGCTCTTTATTTCAGCTCTTGTATCAGCAACCAGCAAAGAGCAGTCTGACAGCTTGCCTTTTTATAGGGAGCTGTCAGACAGACCAGCCAATAGCGTTTGAGCTTTTTCCTGCTCAAACGCTGGACCTGGTTGGAACCATGCAACACAGTTATAACAGTTAGAACATAACACAAACTGCTTCTCTTTTGGAATTCTTCTCATTCTGAAGCCCTTCCTGAATATATAAAGATATAGTTTAATGTAGGTTAAACAGGTTAAAGGTTAAACCTTCAATATAAATAGGTTAATATAGGTTAAACCTTCAATATAGGTTAATATTTAACTGCTGATTATGACATTTGATTATCACATTTCTATTTATATAGCCAAACTCACATACAATACATTTAAGATCCAGCAATTCTTTTGTCATTAATATATATTACTTGCAATAAGTGATATTTCAGCAACTATCACTTAGTTGCTAGTTCTGTTCACATTAAACCTTCTCTTTCTTCTTTATTTTCTTACTTTCAAAGAGAATGAAAAGAAATCAATATGACTTTTGTGTGTGTGTGAATTCATCAGTCACATGTATTCAATCTATGGATAGATTTTAAATGAATTTACTTTATGAACGTATTTTACAGGAATAGTTAATTGAATGAAGATTGATTTGAATTAATATAATTTTCTTCTACTGAAGTGGTGCTCTCATTTCTTCAGTTCTCTCCTGATTGGATTAATTCTTCACCAGTGAGTAAACAGGAAATCTACAATGATTTCCTAGTATATCTCATTACTTAGTTCAATCAACCAACCAAACCAGTTTCTATGGCTTAACTTGCCAGAAGAAATAAAATCAGTCTTGCTGGCTAGCCATCTTTATTTTGTTAACCTGAAAGCTAAATTGACATTACAAATAAACTCATTGATAAGGACTATCAATCAATTGGGCAACTGACAGTTTCAGAATTTTTTTTTTAGGTTCAGTTAGCTGACAGTACAAAGAAAAGGGGGGGGGAATATCATGTATACAGTAACCAGAGCTTTGTGCTTGCCAACTGGAAGAAGCTTCTCATATCATGATGTTGGGCAGAGCTTGAATATTAGCCAAAGGAATCACAGCATATTAAAAGTTGGATGTAATTTATAATATTAAAATTGTGCATGTTAAAACTGGATGGAAAGCAATGTAGCAACAACATGTTCTTGGGTGCAATCAAGTTTAAGGCAGCATGATTTCCTGCCAACTGCCAACTCCATAGGAAAGCACAACATATGCATTTATAAGCAGCCTAGAACCTATTTCAAATATGATCATGACTGAACAGAAGAAAAGAGAAAGCTTTTCAGAAGAATTAGTATTGAAATAATGTTTAGTTTAGAAAACAACTGGGGGAGGAACTAGACAAATGTATATAATGATTCACAGTATTAAGAAAATGGATAAAAAGCATTTTTCTCCTTTTTCCAGAATACTAAGAATCATGAAGGTAAATAATAAGAGATTCAGAACTGAACATCAACAGACAAAAATAATTATTCATGTCTGGCAAAATTCAGCTATGGATTTTTCTTTCTCAGCTGGTGGTTGTGATCACCAACCTGGGCAGTTTTAAAAGATAACAAGGCAAATTCACAGAGAACAAAATCGCTAATAGTACCGATGGTTATATGCTCCCTAGAAAAAGAATAATCCTATTTCTGATTAATTGATGCTAGGAATACCAGTGTAGCAGAAGGATGTTACATTTAACTTTCATATGTGGGACTTTTAAAGATGAGTGATGAGATTAGATAAATTTTTGATCCATCAGTGTTCTTCTTACATTCTTATTCTTCTTATTGGAATATACAAGCATAGACACCAAAATGTTATGGAGCCAAATGCAAGAAAAAAATGGATATGTGCATTATTTTTTACACCACAGTTCTGTAAATATCTATTCAGAAGAAAGCTCCACCTATTTCAATAGGATATACTTTCAGCTAAGGATATCTAAAATTCCTCTTTTGTTTCTTAAAAAATTCTTTAAACTTCCCATTGTCATTTAAGTATAATGTATCCTGATCAGTAATTGACCTAGCTCTTTCTCACATGTATTTACCAATGTCAAATGGAGTACAAAAAACATGTTCTCTTTCACTGAACTTCACTCCTTCCCTTAAACAATCCTTTATTTTCAGGAGTCATTTAAAAGAATCCATAATTGGTTTTAGGCTTTAAACTGAAAAATGTTCCCCTATTTCTACAGCACACTACTGTACTGACATTGTTCTGATACACAGCTTTATATTTATGTTAAGAAAATATTTTGAGGATAAGTCTGTTTTGCAATCCGCAAACCTATTGCCACATTGTTGGGAACTAGATCCTATTCTCTTGAAATGATTACACACAACCTAAGAAGGAATACAGAGATTTATATTCATCCATGAGGCAACCTAAACACAAATGACAACTGTATTTAGGAATAACACTGTGTTTGGAGAATAAGAAATGCAACAATTTCTGTTTTACAATTTGAATAGTATAGATAACTGGTTTTCCAGCTAGAATATGACAAGGTGTCTTTGAAAAATTTCATCATTTTATAGTAAAACAAAGGGTAATTTTCTCCAGTTAGAAAGCCATTTGTTTATAGAAGTATTCCCTTTTAACTTTATCTAATTCTTATTGAAAAACTTGTTTTCTTTTTAAATGGTGCAATTTTCATTTGGTTAAAGCAAAAATCACAATAGTATTCACATCACTGAAGCTTTCTGCTTTTCATGTTACACTAATGAAGTCATTGAATTACAAGGTCAGAGGCCCCAATACACAGAGAATAATACTGGTTTATTATTTCTAATCTTATTAAGCTTGAAAATGGTCTTGAGATGTAATGTCACCTCGTAATGGCTGAAGTATTGATTATATTAATTTTGAGTTCATGGATAATTCACAGGCCCATTTCATTTAATTCCTATAATTTTTAAATTTATCTGATCTAAAAGGCAAACAATCCTAAATTATATTTATAAATAATGTAAATTTATTGATTATACAGTGATATTTTCCTGAATTCCTTAGAAATCTGTTTTGCACAACTACTTAAAAAAGAATGAAAGAAACCAGCATTTTTAGAAATATGTCTTGTATTGATCCGATAGCAGTCTAATGTAACATTTCATATTGGGAAATGCATCTCAGGCTCTCATAAATGAATTTCATACTGGGAAATGCAGCAAGCCCTCATAAAGAAATATATTACCATATGGTATTGTCTATTGATGGATAATTACAGTATTTCCCCAAAAGGAAGATAACATTTTCCCAAAAATAATTAACTTTGTGTTGGGATTATCTGATATATGCAGAATAGACTACTTAAAGATAGCAGATGCTATTAATATAGATGGTCTTCACTATCTTTGCCCTTCAGATATATTCTTTAGTCAGCTGTAAAAATGGTTTCAGTTACAGTAGGCAACCATAGGGATATCTGGTGATTACACGGGAATTGGTGGTCTGTGTTTCCTTTTGAGGCAGTCAGGGTTATCTAAAATTAAAGGCCATTTCCCTTTTGTCTAAGTACAATCCATTTCACTCCTACAATCCTCTAAGACTATGTATAAAAATACCATGTTGAAAAGAGTACCCCCCTCCATTGTGTACATTCTAGTTCAGGGCTCTCCAACCTTGGCAACATTAAGCCTGCCGGACTTCAACTCCCAGAATTCCCCAGCCAGCAAAGCTTCTGGGAATTCTGGGAGTTGAAGTCCGCCAGGCTTAAAGTTGCCAAGGTTGGAGACCCCTGTTCTAGTTGATGTTTTCAGGGATTGGTAAACTACAGAATGAGACTGTAAACAGGCCTCATCTTTATTCCAATCTGGTTTCAAAATTCCTTTCAAAAATGAATGTAGTCTTTCTTAACACCTGCTTTGTGAGGAGGAAAAGAAAGCCAAGTGAGAAAGTGTCAGTAAGAGATTAAGGATAGGTGTAATGAATCCCTAGAGTCTAAATATGACATCTTAACTGCTATGCTACATTGGTTCTTCTTTTCCTGTCTAGGGAATATGCTACATGATGGCGTAGTATCATTCTTAAAATACTTTGGGAAAACAAAGGAAAAATAAATCATTTATAAACAAAATAAACATTCAACAATGATGATGGTAAAAAAACAATGGGATGCTTACTTCCCCAAGTAATTTATACATACAACTATTGTTATGTCTCCTTATTGCTTAGGTAAATGCAAAAACTTCAAGCCATCTATAGAATTTCATTGTAACATTCTTCCCCTTAACTTGTCTTTCTCTTTCATTCTTTCATTGCTCATTTAGTCTCAAAATATTGTAGACTCTTGGTGCCATATTACTTTCAGGAGCAGAAAACGAGTGTATTCACACATTATTTTTCTGCCATTTGTCCACATGGCATCCTTCACATTACATTAGCAATAGCAATAGCACTTAGACTTATATACCGCTTCACAGTGCTTTACAGCCCTCTCTAAGCGGTTCACAGAGTCAGCATATTGCCCCCAACAATCTGGGTCCTCATTTTACCCACCTCCGAAGGATGGAAGGCTGAGTCAACCTTGAGCCGGTGAGATTTGAACAGCCGAACTGCAGCTAGCAGTCAGCTGAAGTAGCCTGCAGTACTGCACTCTAACCACTGCGCCACCTCGGCTCTACATTCACTCAAGTCCTGAAGAAAATGTGATATCTTCATCCATTTTTCTGTATGAATGGTAAAACAGATGTAGAGAATGACTGTAAATGAGAAACATCTGGGAAACAACTTTCTGCCAATCCTCTTCCCATACAACTACCATTTTGGTCACTTCTGTCCCAGAGGTGATGAACTGGTGTCTGGGTTTTAACACTTTAAATAGTCAGTAAAGAATTTCCTGATGGAATATTCACACATATTAAATCTTCCTTTTGTGCATTAAAATTGCACAACAGAGAAAACAGTTCTTTTTCTTGACTTGAAATTTTGTCTTCAAGAAAGAAAAGTACTTACTTAATATATACTGTTCACGTATTGCTACAGGGGTACATATTTATCACTGCATTCAGTATCTGAACTAGAACTGAACTATCTGAAACAAGGACTGAACCATACAGTATATTCTTCTTTGAGAAAGAAATTAGAAATATTCATAAAAAATCTCTGCCTTGAATTCTTAAAATTGTACAAATGAGTCCTGAGTTCTTACTATTGTTTTTGCTAAATCCAATGGCATTGATCGGAATAATGTTATTTTTGTAAAATTGTACACAAACATTTTTGGCAATAAAATTACTGCAACAGTAGATTAAATAACAACAGGTTTGCAAACGTAAGTTACCTCTCTGATGCAGCTCTTCTTTATAGTAAATCTGGCCCTGTAACCTGTCTTTTCATGAAAACCATATTTCCTATATGATCAAACCACAAGTATCAGAATTATCAATAACAAATTAAAAGTGAAAATGAAAAGAATAAAAGAATGATGGTGATATATTTTTTACAGAAGTGTTGGTCAGTCTTGTTCTTTATAGCTGATTTTCTAAATATACTGGGATTTCGGGGGGAAATTGATTCTTTTGTTTATTCTTCTCTCACTGCAGTTTTGATAGCAAGGTGGAACATGGTCACCTGAAAACAAAAAGTGTGCATCAAACTACAGAACCAACATTTCAAGTACTTCATTGAAAATTATTTCCTAAAGGAATATTTATAACCTCAGAGGACACATGTGGGCAGACCATATTATTTAGTGACCTGTAATACCAAAGTAATGATCACAATAAATCAGAGTTCATTACGATGTAAGGGAAGGCTGGATCAGGGTTTGCAAGTAAGTAATGTGGCCTAATTTAGTATCACAACATTATTTTATACTCATTTGTCCTGTGCGGAGAGGGAACTGGACTGAGGGCATTTAATTCATCCAACTTTCTGCAGCACTCTTCACTTCACTTTGTAAGTTCAGGCTTATAAAGCTGTTTTGCAATTCTGAAAACCACATAGGATGGAATGATTTCAACATAGATATTCTTATGGAAGAATTAAATAATCTGCAGCCCTGTAACCACATGCATTAATTTCTGAGGTGCATTAATTTCTGAAGTAATTTTCAAGGAATCATCTTTGATCTCTGTTATTTGCAGGATTGAAATTTATCTTGAAAGTTGTTCAGCTATGTTTTATTTCAATGATTCAAGTGCCATATCATTTCCACACTTATAGATGTGTCAGAATAGGATATATTATGAGCTTCTACCAGTATATGCTTGTCATTTTGTCTTCCTTTCTTCATTCTCACTAATACAAAAGTAATTAGAATAGTTTGTATAGCTATTTTCCATAGTTGCATATTTAATTTAATTTAACATTCTGTAATGTAATGTTCAATTTTGAATGCCACTCAACTCTGGGCAACTCACAACAATAAAGTAATATAAATAAGAGACAAATACAAAAATAAATAAATGACCAAAACAAATATAAGAACTACAGTATTATTACATGATAATCCAAAACAATAAGCAAACATCAAAAACAAGGGAGTCCCATCCATCTATCACTAGGCCTAATAGAATAGCCATATTTTCAAGGCCTTTTAAAATATCATCAAGGTGGGACCAGGGGTGGGTTCTAACTTACCTCGCCACTGGTTCGCTTCCTCCTGCGCCACATGGCACGCCTCGTGGGCATGCGCGCACTTCACATGTGCGTGCATGCGCAGTGCCGAAAATCCCAAAAAAATCCCCCCCCCCAAAAAGCCCAAAACAAGATGGCAGCGCATGCGCAGTGTCGGCAACTCAGCTTCTGCGCATGCGCAGAAGAAAAAAAATCCCCCCCCAAAAAAGATGGCTGCGTCCACGGACCGGCACCGACCAAACCGGCTCCGTGACATCACCAGCGGGTTGCTACCGGTTCGGGCGAACCGGTCCGAATCGGGAGGAACCCACCTCTGGGGGGGACCTCATTGCCAAATCACATTTTTTGGAAACTTTACCATGAGATTATATTATTTAAAAAACTTTAGCAAAGGTGATAGAAAAAAACTGAGAAATGTTATTTAAGATGTAAGGATATAGACACTTCTTAAAATATGTTTTCCATATGTATTTTACTCACAACAAACAATCCCACTTTTTCTTTTCATTGGTTAATTACAGGACAAATTCAGAAATGTGCAAATTTCAATTGATAACTAAGTTTCAGCTTTGAGCTTCCTGTGATGATGCCTCTTATTGTGGGCGTAGGCCAGTATGTCATATGAAGAGGACTTCACTGTATGATTTAAGATGCTAATACTGTAAAGGAAGTTGTTTAACAAGTCAGATTATCCACAAACTGCTGCAACCTGAATAGAAAATACTTTTGATTTGATAGAGGAAAACACAGTTTTTCCCCTGAGACCACTTGCTGCACATCTGGCTCCAAATATGGGATATTAACTACCCAAGTATGTATAGTAAATGTATTTTCCACATGGACATTGGCTGCTAGAACTATGTTATAATGAGCAATAACTACACTCATATCTCTGGATGATTTAGTGCAGTTCCTCCTAATAATGACTGATAAGGGCATAGATATTGGAGATTAGCACAGAACTAACAGATGTTCTGAAAAATCAAACTACCTGCTCTTCAGTTATTTGTAAAATACTTCTATTAACAATAAGTAGTTGAGGACAAACCAGAAGTAAGACTGGGGAAAGGCAGAAAATTATGCTGAATCATCACTTTGATTTTGGAATATGGTGAAATACGCCTTTTGGTAAGGAAATAGTTATTCCAATGAGTTGTTTTATTTGATCATACATAATAAAGAGCAATATAAAAAGTGTCTATTCTGAATCAACAAGTGCAATTTTTTTTTAATCGTAATGTATGGAGTATCACTCCTTTCCTGTAACTTCATGTATTACCTCAGTTGCTGGTTGAGAAAAAGAAAAAAAAATGTCTACACAGTTTAAATGACAATACTTGCTATTATAATTTTCTTTTGCCTTTGAAATTGCACTCTATAATTTTGGAAAGTTAGCTAGATCATAGATGAATACAGACTTATAACTAAAAAGTTAGCATGGTATGCCTTTTCATTTTTTCCCATCCCAATCCATAAATAATAAAGGAGGGTATTGTCTGTTTAGTTGTTTTGTTTTAAGAGGATAAAGAAAATGATATGAAATCGTAGTTATTGACAATGACAAACATTGGCAAGGTTCCTAGCTGGCAATTTAGATCACACATTATATATATATCTGCTTTTCTTCTAGAAATTCAGGGACTTCCAAGTAAGAAATAATGAACTCAAGATAACTCTACCAAAAGAGACCACCCACAAGTCAGGGGTGGGTTCCTCCCGGTTCGGACCGGTTCATCTGAACTGGTAGCGACCCGCTGGTGATGTCACAATGATATCACCGAACCGGATCGGTCGGTGCCGGTCCGTGGGGGCCGCCATCTTTTTTTTGAAATTTTTTTGAAGTTTTTTGAATTTTTTTTCCCATCTGAGCATGCGCAGAAGCCGACTTCCAGCACTGTGCATGCGGTCGCCATTTTGGGGGGGCTTTTTTATTTTATTTTTTTGGGAATTTTTTTGTACTGTGCATGCGTGCGCGCGCAAAGCATGCGCGTGCCCATGCGGCGCGCCCACACGGCGTGGGAGGGAGTGAACTGGCAGCGAGGTAAGTTGGAACCCACCCCTGCCACAAGTGCTCTAGATAGTTGCTCTTCATAAGACATCACAAGACAGCAGTCTCTGGTAGCAGTCCCCTCCACCTCTTGGAGATGAGGGAGTAGCTATTTTGCTCAAACCATGATTGGTGCCTTTAAATATCACATGGTTCTCGTATTCTTTTCTAATTCTAATTCTATGTCTATTTCTAATTATTTATGGAAATTGCTTGCTAAATCTTTTTCATTTATTAGAAACCTTTAGATTGACAACCCTAACCCTTAGCAAAAGAGGTTTCAAATAAAAGTTTAAGGATTTAAAAGTATTTTTTTTAAATAAATAGCAAAGGAGTGATTCAACCTTTGGTTTTAGAAAGTTACCAGCTGACTAGGGGCCCAGATACATTTAAAATAGGATTTTTGAATTAATTATAAGAATCATTCCTGTGGGAAAATACTTTTGTTTGAATTCTATTTTTATTTTAAATGATAGTGGGACTTTGAAGATTAGACCCTAGAGGAAGCTAGGAGGAACTAAAGATTATAATTAAAGGAGAAGAACACTTAAATTTGACTTACAAATACATAATAAAGCAAAATATTTTAGTATTTGACATATAAAGATTATTTTTGAACAATGGATACAAATGTTAATTTTAAGAATGTCTGCTTCTAAAGACAGATTTTAAAACATGTAATGAGAGAGGAACGAGTTTTACCTGACATTACCTAACATTAAGGCTGATCTGAAAGGGGGTTTAAAAATAAAGGCCACAAGAATGATATAGAAGAAGATGTTACACTGGACATACAAAAGAAACTGGCCTGAAAGAAATGAAAAGAAATCAAATTCTAGGAGGTTATTTGAATGGACCAAAAATCAAGATTGTTAAAAGTAAAAGGAAAGATTTTAAAGTTGGTTTATTTGATCAAGGTTAAAGTAGATATGTTGTTAACCCATAATAGATTTTGCTGATATTAGAACTGAAATGACGAGGCTTTAAAAAGTAGGATATGATAAGAAGAGATATTTGTTATATTTTAAAAGGAGATAAGTTACTAAAATTGTTTATATTTGTTGTAATGAAGGGGAAGTCATTTCTTTATATCTATTTTCTTTACTACATTCTTATTTTTTCTATCTTTTCTATTTTTTATTTATCTTCTATGTTTCTTTCTTCCCTTTTATTAGTTTGCATTAGTTTTTATTGTTGCAATTGAAATTTTTAATTACAATTACTATTAAAATAGTAATAAATTCAGGCTGGTAGATCCTCTTATTTTATTTCTACAACATAATCATGTAAAATGAGTTGTACTGAGAGAATGATCCCAAATCTAAATCCAATACAATTGCTCGCCCTATTGGTTCTTCGGAAGACAGTTCTATTGGGGAATGAATTCTTTGGGAAATCAAAATGATAACCACTAGCCAACAAAATATCTATAAATTATTAATGGAACAAGAAAATCAATGAGAATGACAAAAAATACTGAAAGGTATATACCTAAAATAATTTTGAGAAAATCATAGGACCTTCTTTAAAAAAGAAGGATGACATGAAGTGGAAGGGGAAGATTTCCAAATCTTGAGTCTAAGACAGGGGTGGGTTCCTCCCAGTTCGGACCGGTTTTCCCGAACTGGTAGCGACCCGCTGGTGACATCACGATGATGTCACCGAATCGGATCGGTCAGTGCCGGTCCGTGGGCGCCGCCATCTTTTTTTAAAAAAAAATGAATATTTTTTTTGAATTTTTTTCCCTTCTGAGCATGCGCAGAAGCTGAGTTCCGGCACTGTACATGCAGTCGCCATCTTTTTTTCAGCTTTGTTTTTTTGCCACCCAGCGCAGGAGGAAGTGAAGTAAGTTAGAACCCACCCCTGCTTCCAGCGTCCCCACATGCACCGTTTTGGCTCCCAGGGGGCTGTAGGGAGGCTTGCTAGGCCCAAAACGGGGCATGGGGGGGTGCGGCGCCCCCGTGCCCTGGTGGGGCTGCCAGGGGGGGGCAGGGAGGCTGGCGTGGCTCCCAGGGGGCTGTAGGGAGGCTTGCTAGGCCCAAAATGGGCACAGGGGGTGCGCATCCCCCCGTGCCCCTTTTGGCTCCTAGGGGGCTGTAGGGAGGCTTGCTAGGCCCAAAAGGGGTGCAGGGGAGGCCTTCAAGAGAGAAAGAAAGAAAGAAACCCTCACTGTTTGGGGATCCCCACGTGCACTAAGTTTGAGCTGAGAGCTTATTGTAAGTGGCTGCTAAGCTATCCTTGCTCAGGCTAAGCTAATCTACAGTGGAGCTCTAAGAATGCCAGATGATCAATGGGCATGTTCTCAGTTTCAAAATGTCTGGCTTTTCTTCCTGCTACCAAAGACCTTCTGGGGTTCTTCACAGGAAGGGAGAAAGGGAGGGAGGGAGGGAAAAAGAGAGAGGGGGGGAGAGAGAGACAAGAAAGAAAGAAAGAGAGAGAGATAGAGAGAGAAAGAAAGAAAA
>QLTV01000448.1:889047-922364 GCA_003457575.1 Thermophis baileyi
ACCCAAAATTTTTGTTGCTAAGCAAGAGCGTTGTTAAATGAGTTTCACCACATTGTGCTCATTCCATTCCATTTCCTTGCTCTAACAGTGATGTGCAAGCTAGGGAAGAACATCTGAAGGCATGTGTAATGTTCTAATGTTCAGATGTTATGGTTAAATGTGTGGCATAAAGTGGACTCGGTGTGTTTTTCCAAATGCAGTAAGTGAGGTTGAATGTGTAATTTTAGAAGAGCTGTGTGTGTGTGTATATACACATACAGTATATAGAGTAGATAATGTATCTTTTTGTGTGCCTGTGTGTAATATATATTTACACATATTGCATATATACATAGGATTAAATAGTATATTTTGGATGTTCAGTAGTAGTAAATAGACAGGAAAATTGTATCTCGTTGAGGCCTTTGAGGCGAAGAGAGGCCAGACACCCTAACCCTAACCCTTGACGTGAGTGACGTCAAGTTGGCCACGCCCACCCTGTCACATGATCACCCAGCAACCCCCACCCAGTGACATGACCGCAAAGCCACTCCCACCCAGTCAAATGACTGCCAAACCATTCCTACCCAGTCACATGACCCCGAAGCCATGCCCACCGTCACATGACCATCAAGCCATGCCTACAAAATAAGCCACGCCCACAGAACCGATAGTAAAAATAATTAGAACCCACCCCTGGTCTAAGAGACAAATAAGAAATATAATAAGTTTGGAATACACTTTGCTTTGGGTAAGTTTGAAAACAGAAGCTTTAAAACAACCATCATGGGTGGGTTGTATATTTTGTTGTTCCATCAGCACCCAGCAAAACAAGCCAATTCTTTATAATCTGTCATAAATGGGACTTTATAAAATGTGGCCTAGTAATTTACAACTTCTCAACATTCTTACAATCCAGCTGAGTTAGAGGAGGGGGTCTGCTTTGATGCTCATGAAAATGCATCATTTTCATTGCTTTCAGAATAGTTTAGAAACTTTTACAACAAGACCCTACAAATGAAATCTCTTGTTAGCCAAATTAACTACCAAGGTTGGCTGCGGACACCTCTTAGAAGGTGACAGCTTCTGGTTGTTGTTAGTCTATAGCAAATTGAGACACTGTAGTGTTTTTATCAGGTACTCGAATAAAGTCTCTTTTTTAAAGCGAAGAAAAAAATGCTGGAGCCCCACCGTCTCATTTTTAACAAGGACCAGCTGAGAAATGAATGCAAGCTGCACCACAAACCATCTTATGTCTGCCAATTCATTTCCTGGCCCTGAAAATTGAAGTGTGTGTGGGGGGGGGGGGGAACCTCTCCAGTTTCTCTTAACAGGCCAAACATGGCAAAGCACCAAGGGAATTCTGAATGGAATCAATTGCACTTGTTACTGAGTTTTCTTTATTCTTCTATTACCAAGATCTGGATATTCAGCTGCAAACTATTACAATGAAGAGTTACTGACTAATGGTTTCCAGATTGCTCTATGAGGGGGCATTAATTGGAAGGGACAACTTAAGAGTTTAGGCCATGTAAATGCATTTCTTATTCTGTTAGACTGAGAAACTTCGGCATGCAAGAGGCTGAAATACTCAGAACAGATAAAGACTTCATAGTAGTAATTTAAATAAACATTTGGTAACGGGTTATGTTGATGGAATCAAGAATAATTAAAGTATCAGGCTGGGTTGCTGTTTTTTAATGACATAAAAATTTATAACAGTAATCTGAGGTTGGCTCTCCAGGAAGTGTGAAACTCAATTTACACTAGATCAAAACTTGATTTAGCATTTATCAGCCTGACTCAGGTCCTGCTGATCTATAGGTAAATCTGCCTATCATTGTAGCTAACAGGAAATGATTCCAGGCCAGTTTTCGTACTGTACATTCTAGGCTTAGGGCGCCTTTCAAAAGCAATTCCTTTGACAGAATATAGGGACTCGATTGTCTGAGCAAATGTCACGTTGCTTGATTCACTCCCCATTTTTCAGTTGTGAATCCTGTTCTCAAGCATTGTAGTTAAATAGTTTCTTGAAAAGTAAATTACGTATTAGACAGAAACCATTCACCCAAAACATCCAGTGACAAAGTATAGGTTGGAAAGGTTTTTGGGGGATTTGAACAAAATGGGGTGTGAACAGCATATATAAGCTTTATTTAAACCCTGTTCAAGTAAGAAATAAAAAATCCTTACTTTTGTTAACAATAAGATCTGAACCTGGGTTTCAAACCTAGCTAATCTTCTGATCTATAAAGCTCTGAAGACTTTCTTTTGAGCATATTAGCAAACTATATGCAGAAACTATATTCAGTTTTTTATATTGAATGTGTAAAGCTCTAAATTAGAAAATACATATACTTGCTACAAACTATTAATGCTCAGGTGTGCACTCAGGTGAACACAGAGCTAAAGTTTTCCCTTTGGTTTGTCAACATGGATTAGGTATGGATCCATATATTTACACTCTATTATTTTTCTAGGGACACGTAAAGTCAAACCACATGTTAGTCTAAAACTTAGTATGGGGCCCCTCATTTGAACTAGGACCACGAATGCATAGAGGTGAGTCTAATCTTTGCCATCATACTATGGCTGCAATCAAACCTTTCAATTTCAAGTGGTTTCTTTTTCAGAAAGTGAAAAGAGACATCTAGAGTTCCAACACAGACATCCGTCAGCACTAAATAATACAACTTCAAATCCCAAGCTGTATATTCAACTGAAAGCAATGAAGTACAGACCAACACAGAGATTGGTAGTCACAAGCACTTTGATTGAGAGAACCCTCATTTGTTTCTTTTAGTTATTATGTTAAACAAATCATGTGGCTCAAAATGTCTCTATAAAGTGTTCTTTTCTTTACCCAGAGGAAAAAAGCAATAAGCCTCATTGCTTATGCAGCTGGAGGAAAAGGTTTATCCCTGCTCCATACAGTGATCTCAAAAATTACATGGACACACTCAGACATATATATCGGCAGCTGAACTTGAAATACAACTCTTTGCTATATGAAAAGGAATGTTGATGAGAGTTTTCAAGCATTTTAGTTTTGTGTGTGGGGAAATATATAGGAGTGTGTATAAAGATGTGTTAAAGCTTTCCAAGAATTCACACATCTATTTTGCTTTCCTCTGCTCCCAAAATGGATAGGAAATTTGTACCCTTATTTTTCACTTGTTCACTTTGGGTATGATTTCAAAAGTTCTGAAAGATCTTCAGGGGCTAGATCAGGGATGTCAAACTCAAGGCCTGGAAGCCAAATCTGGCCTGCAGGGTGCTTAGATCTGGCCCGTGGAACCGCACTGGAAACAGCGAAGGACTGGCCCACGGTGCCTCTGACAGCGAAAATTGAGCTCGGGAGGGCTGCACGCGGCCCTCCCGAGCTCCGTTTTTGCTGGCAGAGGGTTGCTGGCAGAGGGTTGAGGCTGTCGCAGCCAAAAATGGAGCTCAGGAGCCTGTTTTCTCTGGCAGAACGCTCGCGCCACCACTGGTACCTGGGACACGAGTGATGTTGAGCTGGCCACGCCCATCATGGCCACGCCCACCCCGGCCCCATGAGGTCAAACACTACCCTGATGCGGCCCTCAATGAAATCGAGTTTGACACCCCTGTGTTAGATATAGGTTATACAACCATAATATAGAATAAATATTTATATATGTAGCAATGACAGCTATGATATACAGAGAAATTTATGCATCTGATCAGGGTGCTTTACTGCCCCTTATGGTGATTCAGTAGTAATCCGTAAGCAAAGAGTAAAAATATCCAACTCATTCTGCAAAAAGAGGTTTTGTTTGTTTTTATTGGGGGAAGAATGTACATTCACATGTTTGTATTTTACCCTCAGTTTCCCTTGTATTAAAATAAATACATCCTATTCTTTAAGATTAATACATTCTTTCATTAATTGGGCCAACAGGCCATGTGTCCCCAATTTGTTGATATGTAGTATCAACCCATTGAGAGAATGTGTGAGATAAATAACCAGATAACAAGTTTTAAGGCTAGCATACAAAATTTAAGTCAGAATTTAAATTCTTAACCTAAGAAAGATTCCTCCTTTGTGTGATATTCTGAACCATTATTGTTTATTATATACATGCAATAAACACAATTACTAACTCTCCATAGTAGTGCTTTCTCAAGAAAATACCAATTTTTTTTTTTAAAAAAATCAAATATACAGTACATAAGTTTTCCCCCATGATTAGGCATCCTCATTTTGCCAGATATGCAGCCCTTTTTAAGTTCTCATTAGGAGTAAGAGAATGGAATGGATGTGAAAGGGCGGAAGACAGGAAGTTCCTCATGCTAGAGAAAACGGCTTTGTAAATAGTACAAAGAAAACAAAGGATAGAAGGCAGAAACTTTAAAATCCAGGAAACAAGCAGCCATTAGAGCTCAAGAAACAAAGAGCCGAGGTGGCGCAGTGGTTAGAGTGCAGCACTGCAGGCTACTTCAGCTGACTGCTAGCTGCAGTTCAGCGGTTCAAATCTCACCGGCTCAAGGTTGACTCAGCCTTCCATCCTTCCGAGGTGGGTAAAATGAGGACCCAGATTGTTGGGGGCAATATGCTGACTCTGTGAACCGCTTAGAGAGGGCTGTAAAGCACTATGAAGCGGTATATAAGTCTAAGTGCTATTGCTATTGCTATTAACTTGAAAAGAAGACACCCAGGTTTTAAGTAGAAAGGGCAAAGTTCCAGATATTGTTACACCATATTACTTCTTTATATGTGCCGCTTTCTAATTCTTTGCAATAAATCAACTCATCTAACCTTGTACTTGTTTGAGTAGATGGAACAGGGAGAGACTTTAATCACTATGTTAGGTATGAAGTCCTAGCAATGCATTCCTGTCCCAATCCTTTAATCCTAGATCATTTCATACTGAAATCAAAGGATTGGGTGTTTCACTTAATCTGGTTAGTTTCACTATTAAGTTTTGAGGCCAAATGTTGTTGTTTTTTAAATCAGAGATTTATAGGTAAGAAAAGAAGAAAACAAGTTAATTCGCTTACTTTAAATCTTTGAGACAACTTCTGGAATCTTAAAATTTGTATTGTTTGTTGGTTTAATTTTACCCTAAGTCTAAAATTTTTGAAATGTAGTGTCATTATATAATTGGTAGTTACAAAGTACACATTCTTAGCCTTGATGATGTGCAGAACTATTCATCTTAATTAAATAGATTCCTTTACCTACCAAAACAAAAAGGGAGGGAAAGTTGAATTAACAGTCAGCATAAACATCATTTAGCCATTCTGCAATGCTGTCCAGGCATAAAACTGCCAAGCAGGAAAGAGTAAAGAAATGGGGTGAATGCTGAATTTTAACTTTAAAATAATAGTCAATTGAATTCCAGAGATATGTAAATCTCATAATCACTTAGGAATGGCCAACCTGAGACACTCAGTATGTTCATCCATGCAAGGATTAGTCCAGAGATTGAAGATAAAAGTGGACTTGAATGGCTTAACATGAAATGAAAGGAAAAGAAAAGAAAACTATGGGCAAGGAAAACCATGAAGATCCAAATCTTAAGGAACTTAAGGGGAATATATTTGTTTCTAAATGTCTATGAAGATTCTCAGTCATCCAGATCATGGTGGTCTCAAAGGTGCTTTTTTTCCCCAAGAGGCAACTGGACTTTTTTGTTTTTTTCTGAAGACGTTTTGCTTCTCATCCAAGAAGCTTTTTCAGCTCTGACTGGATTCAGCTTGGACTTCTTCAGCTCGGACTAGAATCCTTCCATTCCCCACCATCTAGACCAGTGGTTCTCAACCTTTCTAATGCCGCGACCCCCTCCCCGCCCCCTCCCCACGCACGATGAGGTGACAAAGAGGGCGTGGCACCAAGATGGCGGGCTAGCGCGCACTTAGGCGACCCCTATGAAAGGGTCGTTTGACCCCAAAGGGGTCATTTGGGTTCTTTTACCCTCTGCGCATGCGCAAAGCATTCTGCGCATGCGCAGAGGGTAGAAGAACCCAAATGGCGGCGTCCAGGCTACCAGCTGTCCGGCGACCCGCAGGCACGGCCGAACCGGGACCTTTTCACCCCTGCAGTGATGGTGGCACCAAGATGGCAGGCTAACGCGCGCGGCGACCCCTGTGAAATGGTCGTTCGACCCCCCAAAGGGGTCACGACCCACAGGTTGAGAACCGCTGATCTAGACAGAGCTGAAGAAGCTTCTTGGATCTATATCAGTGACAAATGATATAGAAACGGCCTCTTTGTTTGGGGATGTATTTTTTTCTTCTTTCCTTTTTTGAGGGGAGAGGGCATAGAACTACCTAATTTTTCCTGCAAAGGGAAAGGCTGTGATAGAAGGAACAAGGCCTTTAGCATTCAGCCAAAAAATATAAGGATTATTTCTTAAGTTTGAATATATACACAGATACCATATTCCCTTGCAAGACAGTTGCTTGTTTCTCCTAGCTTGGGGTGTCATTATTTTGTTCTTTGAGGTTTGAAGTGTGTGATGTCCGATTTCTTCTGATGTTAAGCTCACTTGCCTTTCTAAAAGCAATGATATTAATGGCAATAATAGCAGAAATGGGTTTAACTGCAAACAGATGGGAAGCTGCCTCAGCTTCCTTTTCCAGAATGACACAGTATTTTCTGAGTTGTGTTTTCTTTCATTGAAAAAGGATTTAAAGCAGCTGAGGCATACTTCCTGGAACTCATTCAATTACATTTGCAAAATTCCAAATTTTCTCCCCAAAGACAAATAGTCTCTGTCTGATCCAACTATTATAGAGCTGTCTTTTGCTAGTCTTGTTGACTAATAATGTGACTGCAAAAATATATCTATGTAATGCTGAGCTCTGCAGAAACTCTGCAATCTCTTTTTCTCATATTGCCATTTTTAAAAAATCCTCAAAAATGGATAAGAGAACCAGGTTTGAAATGTGAGAATTCAGCATTACACCATGGGTGACACGAAGGTGATTTTTAGTAATAGTACCATATGTAAAAAGTTTTCTGATCACTCTCCTATGCTAATTTCGGAGACCCAAAAATTGAAAAATGAAGACAATCTTACAGTTTGAAGTAGTATGATCATTTCAGTTTAATCCTTCCTTCTGTACAACAGAGCAACGAGTTTATAATACACATAAGAATACCTTATTTTTTTTATAGCAATGGATTTTTCCCCCAATCTAATTTCTGCATAAAGGTAGGGTAAGTGACCTGGCTTCTAAAACTGCTGTAGGCAGGATTTGGCAGATGGGCAGATGTTCCCATCCCTTGGACAGGATGATTCTGAAGGGATTCTGTGTGTCTAAGAAATCAAATAAGTGTATATTCTCCCAATGTAGAGAGCTATGGAGAATGACCTTGATGGAGATGAACAAGAACTACAACCAAACCAAAAGGACAAAACAACAGTACTTAACAAGCAGAAAATATGTAAAAAAAAAAAAAAGGCTCAAACAAATATATCACTAATTCACATAAGTATAAGAAAGACAGGAAATATAGCATAATCAGATTTATAAGATTTTATTATTATAGCAAGGGGTGGGGAAACTATGGCCCTATGGCTGGCACAGGAATTCTGGGAGTTGAAGTTCACAAGTCATAAGGGGCCATAGTTCCCCACCTCTGTTATAGCCAATCTCAATAAAAGTATGTTTAGCCTTTTTGTAGAATTGATGTCTGGTCTGGACTATTGGTCTATCCCCACCCCCATCTCCCTTTAGAATAGTTTGAACTACATAGGGATACTGGCTGTGCAGGGAGAGACAAATGGAAGAGATAATCAGACAAAAATAGATATGACTTTCATCTGTGTTTTATTTTTTAATTTTAGAAAAAGACTTGTGGATTAGAGAGAAAAGAAGGTGCGTTTTACAAAGAGTGAGTGATAAATTGTGGATAGCATATATAAATCAATTTTCATATACAGGTAATCCTGAACTTTCAACAGTTCATTTAGTGACTGTTCAAAGTTACAACGGCACTGAAAAAAAGACTTATGATTGTTTTTCACATTTACTACCATTGCAGCATCCCCATGGTCACGTGATCAAAATTCAGATGCTTGGCAATTGACTCATATTTATGACGATTGCAGGATCCCAGGGTCATGTGATCCCCTTTCATGACCTTCTGACAAGGAAAGCCAATGGGGAAGCCAGATTCACTGAACAACCATGTTATTAATTTAACAACTACAGTGATTCACTTAACTGTGTCAAGAAAAGTTATAAAATGGGGCAAAACTCACTTAACAACTGTCTCGCTTAGCAACAGAAATTTAGGGCTTAATTGTTATTGTAAGTTGAGGACTACCTGTATTCTTCTAGGCTATGATTTGGCTTCACTTATCACATGTCACTGATTTCATTTTTAGATTAGTATGAGGAAATACCTTGTGTGTGGTTTTGAGTCATAAACTGATTTTTTCTTGCCACATAAAATATATAGTATCCTGTTTTTTCAAGTTGAAATTGATATGGAATGCTTTGACATTTCCTTGATGAAATTTGTCCTGCTGTTTTTAGAAATTTATGTGACCAAGCAATCTATATGGTTGAATGGAAATGCACACCTTTAAATTGTCTTCGCATATCCACCAGATGTAGGCAGCACAGGCTCTATAATATTTATGATATTTATGCTCTTTCTCTATTTATTATCCCAATTGGCTTTTGTTTAAGTGCAGTTTATTCCCTTCTAATAATAGAAACATTACTAAACAGAAAATCAGATTTTATGATGGGATAATATTATGATTCCTGAACAGGCATTGTCTTCAGTCAGTGTTATTTATTCCCACTGGCATCACTAAATTAAATATAACTGGCTATATGACATTACCATTGTTAGGGAGAAGATCCATTTGGACTGCAAAACTAAACCCTACCACACTACACATGCACAAACACAAACACACACACACACACACACACAATGCAGCTTTTTGAGAATATTTTAGCAAAAGGTTTGGCATTGAGAAGTCCTGTTTTTGTATTAAAAATTCTGACCAGAAAACATTTGGCTGGCTCTCCTTAAAATTTTTACTTACCTTTGCTTGTCCGTAAAGTAAGAACATACCGTTCTGTTTAAAGGGCATGCATCATCATATCTTGACAGTATGAAATACATTTATTTTTAAAAGATATTTTTGTCATCTAGGGAGTCACGGAAATGCTATGTCAAAGCCCAAGAAATCCAAAGAAATAATATGAGCTAGCTAAACCATGTCACGAAACTGCTAAATTTATTGCCCAACCAGTGCAGAGTAGGTATCTTGCATTCTGCATGTTGATGAACAATGAGACTGGGTATAATTTAACTCCATAAAAGTCTGCAACAAGACCCTTCTGAGTGGTTCTTACTGAATGCAATAAATGTTAAACCAACAGGGCATCTTATAAACAATTTTGCAGTGTTACAGATTTACATACTCAGGTGATGCCTAATTAAATTGCCCTAAAGCACTTAATAGCATGGCATTTTTATTTCATAGTTAAGCTTTAAAAGTTTTATTCCTGTTTATTGAATTCTTATAGTGAATTTTCCCATAAAGAAAGATCACTGGAGAGTCCATTTGCTTAGCAAACAGTTTATAATGCTAAAAAATAAATAAAAAGACAACAGAAAATCATGTCTTTTGAGACAAAAATGTTGATGACAACAGTGCCACAGCATGCCATCAAGTACACTTTAGAGAAACAGGAAACTGTTGAAAAAAGTCACAATCTATACTGACAACACTGCTGGCCTCATAGATGTCATTTTTTAAACATGTCTGGGAATGGGTGAGACTGACATGCAAAATTTGGTTAGGAATCCTTATGGAAGCTAAATATATCTATTTGCATCTTTGGCGAGCTGTCAGGAGGGAATAATGTCTCTACACAATGGTGGCACAATGAGGAGGGGTATAAAAATGTAAAATCAATTTTAGGGATAGGCAGACCATGCACTATACCAGGGGTGTCAAACTCAAGGCCCGCAGGCCGGATCCAGTCCACAGGGTGCTTAGATCTGTCCCATGGGGCAACCCTGGAAACAGTGAAGGACCGGCCCGTGGTGCCTCTGCCAGCGAAAACAGAGCTCGGGAGGGCCGCACGCTGCCCTCCCAAGCTCTGTTTTTGGCCAGGACGGTCTCCTGCAGCCCTCTGCCAGTGAAAACGGAGCTCAGGAGGCTTCAGGAGGGCGTCCCGGCTAAAAATGGGGCCCAGGGGGCGCGTGCACCCCCCTGAGCTCCATTTTTGCTGGCAGAGGGCCCACCCCACCCTGCCCCATCCCATCCACACCCACCCGGCCCCCCAAGGTCAAACACAACCCTGATGTGGCCCTCAATGAAATCAAATTTGACACCCCTGCACTATACAATTAACTATGTCGGTGCTGACTTTCTTTTTAGAGCAAGAAGTATTTTAGAGAGCAAAGATGGGAATGACAAGATCTCTGTTTTTGAGAACTGTAACATGGCCACAAAGGTAAGATCAAAGCCAACCCCTTTTTAATTAATCACTTGGCTCATTTGGTTCTAACCAATCAGAGACATAAAATGTATGTTTAGAACACAACACATAAACTCAGACTGTTGTAAAATACAGCACCATACTGAAGGAATACAGGTAGAAGTAAGAGAACATTTTCTAAATGGTGAATTGGTTTCAGCCTTGGTCCAGGTGGGTCATAAAACCATTAATTTTCCTGCCTTGGCCTCTAGTTAGATGATAATAAAGTTGTATATTAAAGAAAATAAACATAAATAACTGATATTTCTTGATTAAAATTAATTATTGTTCTCTAAATAAGATTGTGTTCCTTTCAGAGGGAGTTGTTATTCTCTCTAGTGATTTACTCTTTTTTGTGTGTGACTTTTTCTCACAAATGACTCCAATGACTCATAGGAATTAAAAATCTAAGAAGACCTCTAAATCTAATATATGAGATCTATATCCTGGAGATCAAATATGATATTTGGCATAATCCAGATGAAACAAGTTTGTATAAACTACTTGGAGTTATATCTCAATCTGTGAGGAGAAGGGAAACTATGGCACCTACGAGGATTGTTTTATTGTCTTCAGTGGATTCAAGAGGGCCGTTCTGCTTCATTGGAGGAAGTAAGCTTCTGCTCATGCCATACAGGTAGTCCTCCATTTATGACTGTAATGAAGCATACCCATCATGGTCATAAGTCGTGATGGTCGATTACATGCCCAACATCATTTTATATGATGGTTGTTTAAAGGTTCAGTCTGGGCATGGTTTTGTTGATGTAAAATGCAGTCACATGACTGCAAAACACTGCAAATGGTCTAAATGCAGCCTAGTTGCATTTGATCACTTGATTGGGGGGGGGAGTGATGACTATCAGAACTTTGAATCTGGGTCATAAGTAGCCCCTAGGTAGGTCCGTTGTAACTTTAAACAGTCATAAGTCAAGGACTACCTGTACATTGCCAAGCCAATTTCTGGCTAAAAGAAGAGGGGGTTTGATACATACAAGATCTCAGTGAGGAGAGGTATTCACCTGTATATATGTTATCAAGTGCGTTACTAACATAAATCACTCCTGCCTTGCAATAGTAATAATAGTTGATCAGAGATAAAATAACAAGTACTTTTATAAAACATTGGAAAACTTATTTAAATTTTTTGCTGAAAACTTGAAAAAAACTAAGGGATAATTTATGTATTTGATGATTGAAAAGGGATTTAACAAGGCACTGAAGGAATTTTTGTGTGTTAAAGAGGCAGAAAGTGTAATGAGTTTATTTATAACTATTGAAAAAAGTTAGAAGTGCTTTCTTTTTCTGACTCTTGTTTCTCCAGCTCTTTTTCTTTTTTATCTGTTTTTTCACAGTACTTTTTAATTTTTTTGTTTTTTAATTTATTTATATTATTTCTTTACATTTATTTTTTTATGTATGTAAAAATTTCCAGCAACATTTATATATAAAAAGCAATAGTAATAACAGTAATATTAATTTGTTGAATTTATATAGCCATCCATCTCCTGTATGTGAGCCTCAACATAATTCAAACAAAATCATTAAAAACAAGTTGAAAATAGTTTAAAAACTATAATAACAAGAAAGACGAGGAAGAGTTGCATTCTAAACGTATACAAAATGCAGCCATTTAATAATGTGTAATAGCAATAATAACTGCAATGTCAGAGCATTCTTCTTAGGATAATTGTAGAGAAATAATCCTGGTAATTGCACTTCCCTTAATAATGAATTATAACATATTATCTTTCACTGAATGTTCCTGGTCATCCTATACTTAAGTGAAATTGAAGGGAAGCCTCATGATAGCATGTCACCAGAGTCACATACAGGAAGGATTAAACAAAAAACAAAAAAAACCTTGCAAACTTGAAATCAAAGCCATGTCCATTTCTTTATGTGCATCAGAGTGGAGTTTCAACCACATGGGCAGGGACATCATCCAACTTTCTTTATTCCCCTGAGGACATTCCCATATGCCACTTATGGGATTTTTTTTAGAACAAAAAACATTCCAGAAGAACAACAAAATCTCTGCTCCCAGTGATCTCACACTAACAAAGTAACTCAAAAGATCAGCAAAATAAATTCTAACATTCTTCAAATGAAATTGTTGGAAGAAATTTCCCTGGTTCGTTCCCAGCTGGGAAGCAGTCACCGATGCTGAGAAGAAATAGACATGGAAGCAACTGCCAGAAAAGGGATCCTTTAATTCAGGAAGGCAAGAAGAGTAGTGACACAGGTCAAGCGCTCCTGGGTTGCAAGCAGCCTTGGAAGTGTGACTCTGAGCCTTTTATTCTTAATTCCCCTTTGAAGCTCCTGCAGCTTGATGGGTTTTGAAGTGTTTCTGATTGCCCTGGGTTTTGTTTTCCTGGGTTAATCTTGTTCCCAGGTCTTTTGTCTTTCCTATCCTGGGGGTTAATTCTGCCAGGAAAGAGGAAAAGGGGAGTTCCAGGTGAGTTATTTTTAGCCTGATTCCCCTTATCTTAAATGGCTCTACTTAAGTATTTCTATTGTCAGCTCTGTTAGCAGGGCTGCTTTGGGTTTTTCTTTCAGCTGGTGCTTCTTGGTTTTCTTAAAGGGGAAGGGCTGGCTTGAATCACTTGGCACTGTTTTCTGAGGCTTCTGGTGCTATGAGGTCCCTGGCACTGTCCCCCTGGGGTATACTTCCCACAAAGTAAATCAGCCTCAGTACATCAGTATTACTGGATTTATCTTAAACAGATACAGTGGAAAATTCCTATTTTATTGAACAACAAAAGAGATATAAGCAAGGAGAAGAAAAAACAAGAGTCCATTGAGCCATACCTCCATATTCAGATCTCATTTGTTGGCCATTAGTCTTCAGTTGTTCTAGAATCCAAAAAAGGAAATCTCTATTTTAATTCCTTACCAAAATCCCTTTGGCAAAAGTTAAAGAATTACAGCATAATTCCACACATAGCAAAAATGAGACAGTACACCAGGCATGTAGATACAGCACCTTTTCCAAAGATTCATAGAGGATTTTTAAAGTTTTAACCTGAATATCAGTGGGATAAGATAAGCTTTCAAAAAGATCAAGATGGCAGCCATGACCATAAATTCACTATTTTTTAGTATGCATTAGTTACATGACATAAAAAAGTGATGGGTGCTATCGTGACTTTTTTATTATTATTGCTATGGTGGCCTTGGGTGGAAGCTTATCATAACTCAAAGGAACTGGGTTAAAAAAGACTTATGATACAATTTTCAATCTTAAAATTAAGAACTCTCTTCAACCTTCTTGGGATAGGACGTATTTTTGAGTGTATCCATCATTCTAATTTTCTCCATGATCTTCAGTTTACTTTGATCTTTTGCTTAGGCTTTGGAACAAGTTTCTGTTTATTTCTTAATCTGAAAAACAAAACAAGGCATCTAGTTTATGCAGTTGGTCCCGTTTTCCATTCTGTGATGGTTCCTATTCAAACTTGCAGTTGAGGTTTATGTGACACACAACATTAAAACCACATCTCATTGGGATTATCTGGCATGCTTTTCAAGAACATCTCTCTGTTAGGACAGTCATTGTGTAAAAGACAATGTCTGACAATACAAATAGGCTGGCCATTCATATTTTGTAGCTTACTCTCCAAATAATTCGGAACAGTAGCCAGGTGCTTTATATTTAATCACTAACAGCAGGTGGTATTTTGTCCACTACCCCAAAATGTAGGGATAATTTTAAGTGATAGGTTAACTTTATGCACACTGATCACATACTTTGTCCAGCTGCTTGGGGCAAGATCAAATGGAAAATCTGTCAGAAGGTGTCTGAGCTTCCAGATTCATAGTATCTTCAGATTCCCACCAAGAGAGAAGTCTTAATTGTTTTTAACAACATCTTAATCAAAGACGGATCTTCCTAAAAGATATCTTGCCTTGTAAAAGATTTTATTTTCAAAGCATAAGCTTGAAATGAAGTGGATGGTTCCAACGGCTGTTTTCTACACCTCACTTCAAAGATGTCTTGCTCAATTAATGTAATATCACAGCTACACAGAATTACTACATCTCCAGCTGGGATAATAAAGCAACCCACAGGACACAGCTGCCATATGGTCAGTGGTCAAACAAGCACAAAATGCATATGCGTGGAAACCAATGTGCTTGTCACTAGTAGATAGATGTATGTCATGAAATCAGATGGGAATATGACCAACGGTGCTTCCAGACAAGACTTTATTATGCAGCCACCCTGCCTCACTCACATAATTATGCTGCTTCTTCACTTCTAGGAGTGACTCCAGGAGTAGAGTTTTGTGCAACTGTTTCTTTTTCCCCTTCTTAACTTTGTTTTTTCCTAGTGTGAAAAAAGAAATGGAAGAAGCAGAGGTAAAATATAGGATACAGACAATCCCATTTGAGCTATCTGTAAAATCAGCTAATGAGGAAGAGTGATGGCAGATACAGGTGACAGTTGGGACTTGTCCTTTCCATAAATCTTAATAAATCGGTAACTCAAGTAAAATATCACATTTATGGTTTTTGATAGCGTGCAGAATATTTTGAACTGTATTTAACAGATGGATAAAGTATCATAATTAATTATAGAAGAAATCACACATGGAAAGATAAAAGAAAAGTATAAATAAAGTATTAGGTGCATGGCATAGAAATGAGATAAATCTATGAGCCAATATCTTCTTTGTTGAGATGAAATTTCTAGGCAAGGTTTTCCTTTTTTCCACAATCTCTTCTTTTTTTACTTTCCCTTTTCTTCTTTGTAGGTCGTAGGTGTGAGGTTAAGACTCTCAACTCTGAGAAAAGGATGGAAGGACCTAAGGATTTAAAATAAATCTGCCCAAGATTCCTTTAGGGATATATTTTCAGACTCTGCCAAAGTAGATATGAACTATGGGTACTGTATGAATACTGTTCATTAGTAGTTATCTTAGTCAAAATTCCCCATTTAAACTTCATCCTTAAAAAAAGAATGTTTCTAAACGTTATGTGCAAAAATGTTTTCTTAAGGGTTTATATTGGCAACTCTGTTTTAGAAGGCTACTTGGAGAAACTGCTTGTAAAACAATCAGATAAATGTATTTTTTTTAAAGGAAGAAGTGTAACAAAACTTAGGAAAAGTTGGGAAACAAACACAAAACTTTTTTCAAGCCTTTGCTTAATTTTTTTAATGGACCAAATTATTAATTAATTTTATGAATGATGAAAAAGCATCATTCTGATTAGCACTGATTAGCATCTGTGGAAAGATTTCAGCCCATTCGGATTCTCTGCTCATATGTATGAACAAATATCCTGGAAATGTGCATATGTGGATCCATCTCATTCCCTTTTAACCTAAAATTAAAAATGTACAACACTGATGGTTTAATCCTGTGGCTCTTGCTTTCCATGTTATAAATCTTCATTTTAGTTACTTTTATGAAAAAACACATATTCAGGAAGCATATTTATAATATTTTTTTCATTTTTTAAATTAAAGTTCCTTATAAGATAAAATACAAATAGAAACAAAATGTGAGAAATTTAAAGAGAAAGATGAAGAAAGAAGTGACAAAGAAAACAAAGAAACAAAGAAAAGAAAGTGGTGATTTCTTCCTTTTTTCTGTGCAGTAGAATATAAAAAAGTGACAGCCTCAACTTTTTGTCCATTTTGCCATCTTTGCCCTGTGAGTGTATTTCTAATATGAGAGTTCTAGAAAACATTTTACAGTGAAGTAGTGAAATCTGAGCACCATAATACTGATCATAATTTCCCACTTTATTTATTTAGTTATTTATTGATTTTTATACCACCCATCTTTCCTATAAGGTGATTCTGGGAGGTTTACAAGTTATAAAACAAGGAAAAATAATTAAAATATATTAAAATATTAAATATGCACATTAAAATTTAAAAACTATACAAAAACCAATACTAAGAGATGGATGGCACAAGGAAGAGATTTTCTTACCCTATCAACCAGCTCAGGGGTGAAATGCTCCCAGTTCGGACCAGTTCGTGCATACCTGTAGTGGCTGCTGCCGGTGGTTCACCGAGCCGGTAGTGACGGCTGGCTGGCCACGCCCCCAAACCGGTCCACCAGTTGCCGCTCACTCACCCTGCCCTACCAGTCTCTGCTCTGTAGCTTGCCTGCCTGAAGCACTGCGCCCCTGATCTGCCTGCCAGGTAAGCCTGCAAAGTCGCAGCCTACCTAGCTGCCCCTGCCCCCTCCCCACCGTCCCAGCCTGCCTTCCCTACTCCCTTCCCCGTGGCCCGCAGCCCTGACATGCTTTCCTGCCTTCCATGCGACCTTCCCGGTGTCCCCGTGGCCAGCTTGCAAAAGCAGGCAAGCGGAAGGCCACGTGGAAGGCAGGCAACCATGTCGGGGTGGCAGGGAAGGGAGGTAGCAGCCTACTCCCTTCTCCACAGCCCAGACATGCTTTCCTGCCTCCCACGCAGCCTTCCCGGTGTCCCCATAGCCAGCTTGCAAAGGCAGGCAAGTGGAAGGCTACGTGGAAGGCAGGAAAGCATGTCGGGGCGGTGGGGAAGGGAGGTAGAAGCCTACTCTCTTCCCCGCAGCCCTGACATGCTTTTCTGCCTTCCACACAGCCTTCCCGGTTTCCCCATAGCCAGCTTGTGAAGGCAGGCAAGCGGAAGGCCACGTGGAAGGCAGGAAAGCATGTCGGGGCGGCGGGGAAGGGAGGTAGCAGCCTACTCCCTTCCCCGCATCCCCGACATGCTTGGCGGCCTTTCATGCGGCCTTCCCAGTGGTCCTCTACACCCGCTTGCCTTCTGAGGTCGGCGCCCAGCCCAGCAAGTGAATGGGTGGGCGGCCCTTGGTGGAAATGCAGGTGCTAAGAGGGGCGGTGGCGGTGGTGCTCCAGGAGGGCAAGCGGACATCCTGCTGCTTCACATGCACCTGCCCCATTTCTGCAAAGGCAGAGCCCCTCCCCTGCAGGGCGATCCAAAGAGGGGAGGGGGATGCTGCAGAAAAGGCCGCCTTCCACCCGGGCCTGCGTGTCTCCCATGCCGGCTCCACGAGGCTTGGGGCTCCGAAGCAGCCCACTGGCTTCCCACCCGGACACCTGCCTGCTCTCTTTGACCACTGGCACCAGTCCGGGAACTCGGCTTGCGGAGTCTGGCACTCCGGGGGAAGGAGGCTCAGCTGCGGCACCGCTTTCCGCCTGCGAAGAAGTGGAGCGAGAGGGGCGGAAGCTGCCTGAGGCTGCTGGGGCGACAGCCCTCCGTGCGGGGAGAGGGCCAGGGCAGGCCCATCTGCGCCACCACAGAGCTTTCCCTTCGGCCTGGGTGGCAGCGCTTACCCGGGTGGGTCAGTGAGGGTAGCCCTTCATCTTCACCAGGTCACCCCACTTGTAGTCATGTGGCTGGCCGAAGCAGGACATGGCATGGGCAGAGTAGCCAATGCAGCCACCACTGAGGCCGCCCTGGCCGAGCGATCACCACGCCTCCCCCCAGCAACAGGCACGCTGGGTCTGCCTTGCCTGCCTTCGCCACCTCCGTGCACTGCACGTGGAAGGGGCTGCCACCACCGCTCTCGCCACCCTTCCTACCCACCTGGCTTCCCAAAGCAACCCCGCCACTGTTGGCTTTAATTTTGCAGCGGGAGAAGGAAGAAAGCTGAGGGAGAAGTTGGGGAAGGAGGAGGAGGAGGTGAAGGGTCCTGCGGTCGCCGGCACAGCAGCCGCCACTGAGAAGCGGGGAAGTGGCTTTATAGTGGTCCGACCCGGCGTTCAGGCCGGCGGGCCACGGGAAGTCAAAGCGCCAAGGGAAAGGGGGATTATGAGGGGGAGCCGCCCTCTCTGTGCCAAATTGGGACCATTCGGGGTAGTCCTAGGAATTGAGTGAGCCGAGCCACAGCTTCTTGCCTTCTTAGCTCAGGGAACGGCCGTTTTTTGCATGAGGACGACTGCGGCGGAGTTCTACTGGCCGAAGTACAGCTTCCCCCCCTTCCCTTTTAAATGAAAAATCGTTGCGATGCTGTCTAGTGTTTTGTGCTGTCCTGTGTCTTGTTCCAGCTTCATTGCTTTGATTTTGTGAAATGAAATCTGAAATATCAATAGTCTTGCAGATGGGGGTTTTTTTTCTGGTGGTTGAGCTTTTAGTTTAGATTCATGTTGCAAATCCATTTAGAATTACTACCTTTTATATAGCTGACGATGTTAACAGTATCTGTTAACAGCCCATGGAGCTGGCACGGGAGGCACGGGTGGAAGGCTGCCTTTTCTACAGCATCCCCCTCCCCTCTTTGGATCACCCTGCAGGGGGGGAGCTCTGGCTTTGCAGAAACAGGGCGAGCGGTTTGTATGGAGGATTGGTGGGGGATGCGTGGCCCTCCGGGATGGAGAGCGGGGCAAGAGAAGGCTCCAAGGTTCGCTTGGACAGTCAAGCCAGATGGCGGAGGGAAACTCAAAGCATTGGGGGCTTCAGAAGGGCAGAATGTGCTTCAGAATGTGCAGCTCCTGGCTCTAACAGTGAGTGATGTGAGTGACGTCAAGTTGGCCATGCCCACCCAGTCACATGACCCCCCACCAAGCCACGCCCACCAAGCCACACCCACAGAACTGGTAGGAAAAAAAATTATATTTCACCACTGAACCAGCTCCAGTGCTGAATGCCCCCTTGGGTCCCCAGGTTTTTGGACTTGACTTGCGCTCACATTTGCGAACCGGTAGGGAATCGATGCTAGTAAAGTTCAGAATAGAGGAGGTGTGGATCTATTGCACTGTATTGTAGTGTTTAGTTATAAACTTGCTAGAGATTATGAAAGGGAGTCCTATTGGAAAACAGATGTCTTTCAATTAATTTTTGAGAAAGTTGTTCTTCAAACCAACTCAATCTTAAACTGTGATAAATTTATTCATGTGCTTTCTTGAAGACTATATCTGTGTGGCAAGTTCACATCCTCCCAGCACAGCATAATAGTTAATGAAAAGATGTGAAGTAAATTGAGGGGGAAGCTATTATCCAGGGCATTTACCAGGATGTGAAAAGAACTGGCAGAAACATGCTGCCCTTAAAATGGTCCCCTATTACTGAGATTTTGTCACTTCTGATCTCTGGCAAAATCAATAGATGAGCAGTTTCCTCATTTGAGTGAAAATATTGGAAGAGATTGTCTGAACAGATCCATTAAAATCAATGGTCTTCTTTCAGTAGCCATGATTAATTTTAGTCTTATTGATTTAAAGTGTCTACTTTAGGTATATAAAGCCAAGACTGATAATCTGAGAAAGCATAATAGTACAGGTTGTTTCCAGTTTTTGAGATCCCTGATAATAACAATGAAAAAAGATCACATAAAAATGGGCAAGCCATTTAGTTTTAAAAAAGAACAAAAAATAGCAAATATGACCTTCCTCAGTTAAATTATGGGTTTCCCCTTCCCCTCTCATCCAGTCCAAAGAATTTGGTTAGATAGTTTTCTAAATCAGTTTTGAGAGTATAAAATTGCATATTTGTATAGCTTAGCTTAATTGTTAAAAAAATTATTTTCTTCCAAGAGCCAAAGGGTTTGATTTTTTTCTAAAATGTCATTATCATCCATAGAGTCAGAGAGGAAAACAAGCAGGCGATCAGTACAGAGTGATACCTGCTACCTGACAATTTGGGGAAAATATAATAAGAGCCCAAGAATATGGGGGTGGGTGGGGGGGTGGAGTGAATGGTAATAAACTGAATCAATCAATAAAGTAAACCTAATGTCCAAAATCAACTGCCATGTCTTCATGGACTTATACTTATCTTGTTGTCTTAAATTCAGAAGGTCAAATGGGTTTATTTTCCAGGTCTTTTTGGGCCACCCAATTCTTCATGGCCTGTCATGTCCCTGTTTAACATGAAGTAAGAAAGAGATCTGGGTTTCTTACCCTGTTACCAAATCCGGACTTCTTAAAACATTAAATGAAATGTTTCTTTTGTGGCTCATTATTTTGAACAGTGACGGAAACCAGCTCCCCAGGAATTTGTTGACTTTTTTCCTAAAGGAAAAGTCTTTTTTCCTAAAGGAAAAATGTGAAAAGGGGGGGGAGTCTGGCAGCCCCATGCTCCTGAGCTAATGCATTGCCCATGGGATCTTTGACAGAAACTTGGCATCAATCAGTCCTATTAAAATGACAGGAGGCCTGGCAGCTCTTAGCCCTGCCTGCAAGATGTACTAATATTTACAAACAAAAAAGAACGTTTCTGGCTTTGTTGAAATAACACCACCTTCTTCATTTGACTGTTCTTTAAAGCAGACCTTTGCAAACAGCTACCAGAAGGGGACTGGCAGGCAACAGAAAAGCAAAGATCTTTCATCAAATGCTAAAGTTTACTTTGAGCCCCGAAGTGGTCAAAACTATATCAAACAGATTGTGAGTCTATATATGCAGCCATAAGTTATACTATTATTCTAAGTGTGTCTGGGTGCGTATGTGTGCATATTAAGTAAACGAGTATCCATTTATTCTAGATGCATACAAAAAACAGGCTGTGATCCACAAAAGCATACACAATGAAAAATTCATTAATCTTCACAGTGCTAAAAAACCTCTGCAGTTTAAGCATACAGAGAATATACAGAACTTAACAGAGCCTTAAAACCCAGGGGGGGGGGAGTGGAAAGTATTATTAAACAGTATAATTGCCAACAATTTCTGATTCATTTGATCGTTTGCTCATCTGGGGCGGGGGCTAAGTAGGGACATTTTCAACCCGCAAAAGCCTGTCTGAAGCCTGAGGACTGCAGAAATAGCATGATACAAAATTAGAAAAAAAAATAATCTCCACATGATCCTTTTTATCCAAACCTTCAGGTATTTCTCATCTACCTCTGGGCTGAAATGTTAGCTCCCTATGGAGTATTTAGCATTGGAGATGAAGAAACACATTTATCTTAGAGGCTAAGTATGAGATTTGTAAGTTATTAGGTCCTGCAGACCTTCCTTGAATATCATTGACTATGAGTTACTGAAGTTTCATTCTGTAGACAGGGAGAAATTTTATTATTTCACTCTGCAGTGTCATCCCTATCATGGCCATAACCTTTGGCATGTCTAGCTAATACCACTGGCAATTTGTTTATTTTTCTACACCCTTTACCACTTTTCAAACACTGTAAATCTCAATAACTGTCAAGCTTGACTTAAACCATTTATTTCCTAGGAAAGCTTACAGATATTTCAAAACAGTACTAAAATATCAATATTTTAATGTTTTTAAACAAGGATCTCGATATATTCAGATTTTGGAACAGAAAGCACTAAATATACAGTATATATGTACTAGGGGTCTGCATGCCATTTTTTATTCAAAAAATAGAGCTTTGAACTTTGTCTGAGTGCTGTGCTATGCTGTGCTTTCCTTCTCTTCATTAAAGTAGAGTAACCTTTTTTAAGGCTTCCTCAAGCCTCCCCATTGCTTCATTACAATCATTTTAATTGGTGAACAACTTTAAAAAGCAGCATCTTTCTGTTTGGCTCCTGCAGAAGACTCAAAAAGGATTCCGCTACTTTAATGTGTAGCAGAGAGATGCTGGGACATATGCAATGTACATTTTTAAATGTAGTTTAGTTTAGTACATGTGGAAATTTTTAAGTCAATATTTCTGTTGTAATGGGTCACATGTCATTACCCAAACAAAAATCACTTTTGCCCAATGTTGGGTTATTTACCCAGGTTTGGAAAATGCTGCTGTAGTAGTTGCATTCTAGCATTAGACATTCTGTAGATACAGCTTGATCTAGATTTAGGTGATCAGGCATAAATGCTTGAATAATGTATACAAAAGTCGAACATGAAACTATTAGACAATAAAGGGATGAAAGCATTCACCTCTTTATGCAGAAATGGACAAGTACAATTCTGACATATACATTTGGTTTGTTGGGAGAGAATGTTCCATTGCTCCAAATTTCCTTACAACTGAATGCTATGTCCGTGCAATATTCTTCCTCTGTTGAGGTCAATGACTCATTAAGTGGGAATCTGCAATTAAAAAATGCTGAAATATTTGATGGCATTTGCTACCTTAAATTAAAAATATGGTGTCATCTGATAATCTCAAATATTGAACTATAGATCAGCCCTCTCAATATATGGAGCCCCCATTCCTCATCTTTAAACAGAGTTTTGTTAGTAAATTTTCCCAGAGCAGAAATGCACAGAATTCAAAGACACTTATTGCTACTTACAAGGAAGTGTGGAAAACAAAAGGCTATATAGAAGTGGCACATAGCGAAAGAGGAGACGCAGCTGCTTGGAGGCCTGCAGATCCACTCTCCTTATTCCTTTACCTGTCATTTCAAACAAATGAAATGAAAACAGGAATTTCAACACTCAGAGAAAATATTTTTATTCCATAAAATTTATGTATATGTGTATGTGTATGTATATTACCCATTATAATGTAGGGTTAAGACCAGAGAGAATCCAGTTCAGGTCCAGCCTTAGGAGTGGAGGTTCATTGAGTTGCTCTTTCTTAGTGCAATCTGCTTCCCAAGAATGGTGCTGGAAAGGTAAAAGATGTGATTAATGTCACAATGAAAAGGAGGGGGGGGAACTCTCCTTGATTCCAAAAAGTATTATTTTTCTTAATTATGCATCTGGTTCCGGTTGCTAAATCTTACTGGCTTTTTGTATGGGAAAAGTCTCTGAGAATTATTTCCTAACAAGTATTGTTTCCATTACAGGAAACATCTCTGCCTCCCATGTAGTTGTGGGAACTCAGAATGTTTCCAGTGCTTGTTTTTTTTCTCTTCTTACAGTCATTTTAGGCCAAGGCAGATGTTCAGCTGGATCCATGGCTTATCTGACTAAAAAAAAATTAATTACAGTAAAACAATAAAGGAAGTAGGAAGCTAGTAAGCAGCACATAAAAACACTAGCCTTTAGCATAAACTTTATTTCAAACAAAAGTTATGGGTACTGTATAACCTGAATTATAATTTTATAAAGTGAACAGATTTAATATGTAGAATCACACAATATAGGCCATTTTCCTCTCGTGCTAAAATGGGGATTCTCTGCATTGCATTTGTACAGTTATTGAACTAAAAGAAAATGAAGGTAAATGCCACTGCAGCAGTTAAAAGGACGAATTCTCATGCCTCCCTTGAGATGGGTATTATTGTTACAAACACTCATCTTAAGACAATAACTGGCCTTTCAACAGGGCACTTAAGTGTAAATTTGCACTTTGGGTTCCATCAGTGAGACTCTGGTTTACCTTTTCTTGTTCTGGGTGGAATGCTTTTGAGAACAAAGAGACAAAAAGGATAGACATTGATTGACAATTCATTGTTAGCAATCCTTTATCTTAAAAGATAGAAGTACTTCACAGTACAGAATGGAATTGCATTATGATTCCTGCTCTTTGGCATATAAATTTGTGCTCCTGAGAATAATTACTTAATAACTTCAAAAATCAAAGGGCAATTTAAAAAAAATAGTTCTTTTTGAATAGCTTAGATATACATTGAATTCTACCACTGTTTTCAATTGCCTGTAATGCTGAGTGTAAAACTGTCATCTCCTCTGGGGAACAGATGGTAAATGGACTAAAGTTGAGAGTAATGCTCCAGTGAGCTGTAATTCACTAATATGTACCCCAAACTGGTGGAAAAAAAATGTGACATTTCTGAGGGAAAAGCAATGCTCTTTAGCCACAGGTTAAATGTTTGCTATTAAAATTGAAGCATGTCAGAAGAACTGTTTTTAATGCCCAACTGCATTCAGTATGAATGAATATGCTTGGGAGATATATGCCTTTGCTGCTATTCATAGGTTTTGAGAAAAAGATTTTCTTGATAAGATCTTGGAACCAAAGTTTTAGAAGCCTCTGATTATCATGTAATAAGGTTTAGGAACAATATCTTATTGCATCCAGTGTTGGGCTGGGACTGGGGAAAGTGAAAATGGCTCATCCCAAAGGTGCTTTTTCCAAAAGGCAACTAGACTTTCTTGGGTTTTTTCCTTTAAAACATTTTGCTCCTCATCCAAGAAGTTTCTGTTAGAACTGACTAACAGTTCTAACTAACTAATTAACTAACAGTTCTAACTAACTAATTAAATGACTGACTCACTGACTGACTGATTAACTAATAGTTATAACTGATGAAGCTTCTAGAATGAGAAGTGAAAGGTTTTCAAAAGAAAAAAAAAAGAAAGTTCAGGTGCCTTTTGGAAACAAACACCTTTGGGATAACCATAACCTGGATGATTGGGAATCTCCATTGACATGAAAAGTAGCTCAGACTGAGCAAGAAGAAATTTTCTAAAAGTTTTAAAAAATAACAGTCAGATAATCAGGCTATATATTAAATATTGTAAATGCTTAATATTTAATGTGTATGCATGTGTGTGTGTGTGTGTGTGTGTGTGTGTATCCTCATGGTGGACATGTCCCTAAGCCTCCATTTAATAGATAGAAATTCAGCAATGCTTCAAATAAAATTCACTTTTGAAATTGCTTCAAGAACCAATATAGCATCACCCTTTCTGTTGAGTTAATGAAGAGCAAAGCCAGATCACAGCAAAATGTTACAACAATGCAATTAGAGTAATCTCTGAGCTTTCTAAGGCAAATAGTGGTACCTCTGCAATGTAAAAGGTCCAATGCAGAAAAATTGCAGAGCCACATCCATACCTACCCCAGAAGTATTACCGGTACACTTATATAATGAACAATTTTGCATTCCTTGTATTAGTTTAACTTACATTTCTGAAGAATAGTAGTGCTTAGCAGTACAGAAGTATCTCTCTGGAGTTTCACCTATCTCACTGGCCCAGAATCACACTTTTTTTTTTATGGGCTTAAACAAATAGTTTCCTGCTTTGGAAGAGTTTAGTTATTTTAATGCTTCTGTTACAATTTTAGTGTATGTTCAGTCACAAAATAATAGAAATTGAACTGTCCATTATCAGCAATCACAGAGAAGCTTCTGAATGCTGACAAAAAAAGGGGGAATATATGGCCAGTGGCGATGCGCCATTGCTAACTCAATAAGAGTGCAATAAAAATATATTCATTGTATGAGAGGAGGTGACCTTGATGCATATAAATCACTGGGACTTGATGGATTACATCCCAGAGTTCTGAAGGAGCTGGCAGATGTTATCTCAGAATTATTGTACCCAGGGGTGAGTTCTAACTTACCTCACTGCCAGTTCGCTTCCTCCCGCGCCACGTGGCCTCATGCGCGCACATGCGCAGTGCAAAAAAATAAAAAAAATCCCCCCCAAAAAAGCTGAAAACAAGATGGTGATGCATGCACAGTGCCGGAAACTCAGCTTCTGCGCATGCGCAGGAAAAAAAAACCAGAAAAAAATTTAAAAAATTCAAAAAAAAAGATGGCAGCGCCCACAGACCGGCACCGACTGAACCGGATCGGTGACATCATCGTGATATCATCAACGGTTCACTACCAGTTCAGGCAAACTGGTCTGAACCGGGAGGAACCTACCTCTGATTGTACCATGTGTTTTAAAAAAGTCTAGAGCACCGGGGAACTGCCAGAGGATTGGAAAAGAGCTGATATGGTTCCCATCTTCAAAAAAGGGGGGGGGAAACAGACCCAAGAAACTACAAACCAATTAACCTAACACCTAGGAAGATACTGCAAAAAAACAATCAAAAAACAGATCTGTGAACATCTAGAAACAAATAAAGTTATAACTACCATGTTTCCCCAAAAATAAGACCCTGTCTTATATTTTTTTGAACCCTGAAATAAGTGCTTGGCCTTATTGCAATGCACTGAAAAGCCCGATTGGGCTTATTATCAGGGGATGTCTTATTTTGGGGAAAACAGGGTAGTAGCCAGCACGGGTTTGTTAAAAACAAATCATGCCAAACCAAGCTTATTTCATTCTTTGATGAAGCGACTAAATTAATAGACCAGCGAAATGCTGTGGACATAGTATAATTAGACGTCAGCAAGGCATTTGACAAAGTAGACCACAATCTACTTCTTGGTAAACTAGAAAAATGTGGGATAGACAGCATCACCACCAGATGGATTTGTAACTGACTGACAAACCATACTCAATGAGTAGTCCTTAATGGTACTACATCTACATGGAGGAAAGTAAACAGTGGGAAACCACAAGATTCCGTCTTAGGCCCAGTACTCTTCAATATCTTCATAAATGATTTAGATGAGGGAATAGAAGGGGAACTCATCAAATTTGAAGATGACTAAGCTGGCAGGAATAACCAACACCCCAGAAGACAAGCTCAGGATCAAAAAAGATCTTGACAGACTTGAACAATGGGCCCTATCCAACGAAATGAAATTGAATGTGGAGAAAAGCAAGTTTTTACACCTGGGCAGAAAAAACCAAAGGTACAAGTACAGATTAGGTGAAACCTGGCTCAAAAACAGTAACTGTGAGAGGGACCTTGGAATCCTAGTGGACGATCACTTAAACATCAGTCAGCAATGTGTGGCAGCAGCCAAAAAAAGCTAATACAATCCTTTGTTGTATAAACAAAGACAGAATCAAAATCACGTAAAGTATTAGTACTGCTTTATAAAGCCTTAGTAAGACCACACCTGCATCCTGTTTTGGTCACCACAAAAAAGATGTTGAGACTTTCGAAAAAGTACGAAGAAGAGCAACTAAGATGATTAATGGCCTGGAGACTAAAACGTATGAAGATTTGGGTTTGGCTAATCTAGAGAAAAGGACTAGGGGGACATGATAGCAGTATTCCAGTATTTGAAAGGCTTCCACAAAGAGGAGGGAGTCAATTTATTTTCCAAAGCACCAGAGAGTAGGACAAGAAACAATGACTGGAAACTAATCAAGGAGAGAAGCAACCTGGAATTAAGGAGAAACTTCCTAACAGTGAGGACAATTAACCAGTGGAACAGCTTACCTTCAGAAGTTGTGGGTGCTTCATCACTGGAAATTTTTAAGAAGAGACTGGACAGTCACTTGTCTGAAATGGTATAGGATCTCCTGCTTGAACAGGGGGCTGGACTAGAAGACCTCCAAAGTCCCTTCCAGCTCTATTCTGATTCTGTGATATTTGAGTCTTTCCTTGACCACTAACTCATTGTATGCTCTTAAATAAGATATCCTATTTTTTAGTTGCAGTCCTCCCATTTAGGGAATAATAATGGTTCTTATTTAATACGTTATGAAAATAATGTTTATATAGTTTTAGAACAGTTGAAATAATACTAATGTTCAGGTTTTTATTTCTATTGGTACACTCGATAGATTTTCCCCGTGTGACTTTGTTTCTTTACAATAATGAAACTAAAATAAACAACAACAAAGAACTACTTAAATCTACAAATGTATTCCTTAAAGCTCTACAAAAGTTCTTGGGTTTCAAACTTAGAATTTGAAAAACCTGGTTACCCTTTTGAACCTAGTGTATAATTTTAATGTTATGACCACTGATTGCATTATCTGTTAAATTTTGCTTGTCAAAATTATCTAAACAGGAAAAGGATATTTAATGCCTTATTTTGATCTCTGCAGCTCCTGGCTATATTTCACTGTGCTGTACACATCTCCTCTCTGCAATCACACTTTGACAACATAGGAAATCAGAAAATGAGACAGCTCTACAATAACCTGGAAGGAGTTCATCGGTCACAGAAATGGCTAATGTCTGCTACTCCAGGTTTGTAGAGGTAGTTAATTTTACAGCACACATCTATAAAATGAAGGAATCCAGGTCACCATACTACAAAAACCACAGCCAACCAGTCAGTACAGCTTTGTTTTTAAGAATATGACACAATGTACACAAATTAATCTTGTTTTAAGTTTTGGAACTAAGCTAGAGCAAGAATGATAAGAAACTTTGGTGTGTGTGTGTGTGTGTGTGTGTGTGTGTGTGTGTGTGTTTGTACATGCACACATGTGTGCATGTCTAAGTCAAAGGAGATCTTTCTAAGTCAAAAACAATGTTAATTTCCATTTTTTACTTTGTGTCTTTCTTATTTGTTTGATGGTTTTACATGTTTCTAGCCTGCTGCAATCAGACTCTTGGTGTCTTACATAAAATGTTTAAAAAAATATTAAAACCTCCATAACACAGATTTCAGTAACAATCAAAACAACAGCAACCAAATATAAGCATACAAGCAATACAAATAGAAGTTAAAGATGGTGTGATAAAGTCAAGGGAAGGCACTCCAAAGCAGCTTTGTCTTTAGTATCTTCCAAAATATTGACAAGAAGAGAACTAGCTTAATCTTTACTGGGAGGATCTTTCATAGTGTTGGAATTACCATGAAAAATGAATACCTTCTCATTTCAGCCCCCAAACCTTGTGAAATTTAATTATTTAATCTGTATCCCACCTTTAATATTTTTACAAATAACTCAAGATGGCAAACATTTCCTTCCTGCCTTCTTCTTCCTATTTTCCCAATAACAACAACCCTGTGAGGTGGATTGGGCTGGACTGAAATAGTGACTGGACCAAGGTCACTCAGCTCATGATCTAGTGCCTTAACCATTAGACCAAACTGGCAATATTTTAGACTAGACCAAACTGGCAGTATAACAGAATTTTTCTCCCTTTTTTTATTCTTCAGCAAGGGAAACAAAGGAATATTTAAGTCCTATTCAAGAGTTCTATACCCAATAGGTAACATGATTATATGTAGTTTTGGCACAGTTTTCTTGCAGTCCTGGCTACCTGGCTACCGCTATCACAGTTCCTAGAAATGAGTATCATACTTTCCTGCCAACTTGAGGATACATTCCCTCACAAGAATTATGAACGTTATGAAATAATAGCATAATTTATAAACAAAAGACCTGACTCAATACCCCCAAATCCCAAGAATTTTGCTTCATTGCCTAAACAGAGAAATCTTGAAACAGGAGAGCTCCCCATTAATTACACTGGTCCCTTCATGCAACTTCAACCAACAAATTGAGAGTAGAGGCTAATAAGACAAAAATACCATTAAAGAGTAGTTCCAAATTCCAGCTAGTAGAAAATATGGTTTGTTTGAAATGGGGTTGAACTCTCAGATACATTGCTTGGAAGTATTCTTGGATCCACCTTTGGTCTAGTGGCAAGGAGTGTCAACTCTGACTAGTTTATCAGGAATGGATTTCCTAAATGACTGTCTTGGTTTGGATTACTGTAATATCTTCTATAGACTCGCAGGGGTCTCCAACCTTGGCAACTTTAAGACTTGTGGACTTCAACTCCCAGAATTCCTCAGCCAGCAAAGCTGGCTGAGGAATTCTGGGAGTTGAAGTCCATAAGTCTTAAAGTTGCCAAGGTTGAAGACCCCTGCTATAGAGAACTTCCCTTGAAACTGTTCAGAGGAACAAGGTTATACATCAGTGTTGCTGCTCAGTTCTGAGAGGTAAGCAAGGCTAGATTTGTCTTATACCTGCTCTGTTATAATGTACAATGCAATGTACAATGTAATCTGTACTAGTTGACCAGACCGACTATAATATTTTGTCATAATCTGCTGGAATATGTTTCCTGACATGTTCAAGTACATCCTCTAAGATCTTTAGAAGGGCAATCTGCTCTCAAAATCCTGGCATCCAAACAAGTGGAATTTCATCAACTGCACCCAAGATTGAAACCACAAAGATCAACACCAGAGATGAATACCAAATTGAGATAGATGATAGATACAGATAGATGATAGATAGATATAGATAGATGATTAATAGATAGATAGATGATAGATAGAAGAGAGAGAGAGAGAGAGAGAGAGATTGTATTTTTAACTTAATTTTGAAAACAAGCACACTGTTGTTTCTTTAAGAATATTTCCAAATCCAAATAATAATCCTAATGGGCATCTAATGTCTAAAAAAACCCCCCACAGCCTTAACTGAACTGGTCTATCAGATTCAGTGAAAGAAATCTAGGAGTCAAGTAGCCTAACTCTACTCAGATCAAAGTTCAAACAAAAATACTTGGAAAAGAAACAAATATGCTCTGGGCAATTTTGCCACAGGGTCAGTTACACATATTCAATAAAAGGCTGAAGCCATAAATTGTGACAGCTCCATGTGTTCTCACACCAGATTTACCAAATAAAACTCTGTAGAACAGGGCAGAAGCTCAGGGAGGAGGAATGACATGGATTGTGATGTTACAAGTGGAAATCTCAGGCAATTTAGTTTAGAAAATACCAAATCATTGTTAAATATAAAGGAAGCAGATACCAAAAGGCAGGGCTTTTAATGATAAACCTTATTAATCAATGCAAAACCTTTATACACTATTATGTTTGTTACTATAGGATTTATATTTTTAAAGGATATTTCAGAGGATAATTAGAACTGCAGAAAAAACAATTGCTACCAAACCTGCCTTCCATTGAGGACCTGTATACTGCACAAGTCAAAAAGAGGGCTGTGAAAACATTTACAGCCCCCTCACATCCTGGACACAAACTGTTTCAACTCCTACCCTCAAAACGACGCTACAGAGCACTGCACACCAGAACAACTAGACACAAGAACAGGTTTTTCCCAAATGCCATCCCTCTGCTCAACAAATAATTTCCTCACCACTGTCAAACTATTCACTAAGGCTTCATAACTATTACTATTAGTCTTCTCATCGTTCCTATCACCCATCTCCTCCCACTTATGTATGACTGTAACTTGTTGCTTGTATCCTTACAATTTATATTAATATTGATTGTTTCCTGATTGCTTACTTGTACCCTATGACAATCATTAAGTGTTGTATCTTATGATTCTTGACGAATGTATCTTGTCTTTTATGTACACTGAGAGCATCTGCACCGAAGACAAATTCCTTGTGTGTCCAATCGCACTTGGCCAATAAAAAATTCTATTCGTTCTATTCTATTCTATTCTAAAGGTATCTTTTCCTGCATGCTGTTTCAGGTCAAAATTGCGCACATTGTACATTTCCATTTGTGCCCTCAGACCTCTGAACATGTTATTCACGGTGGCACTTCATGTCATTTTTTTAAAAAATAAATCAAAACTGGGTCAGAAAGCAAAAGCTGTGAAAAATGTAGTGAAGATTAACAAATCAACACTGCAAAATGCTAAATGTTATCATTCTTTCCGACAACCTTTAGGAGAAATCTGCATTTATAAAATACACAAGAGTACAAACGGAGTTATTTTTAAAATAAAGGGCATTGAAGGTAATGGGATAGCTAACTCTTCAAACTCATTTAAAGTAATAGTCCTGCAGTTCTAAACAAAATTACAAATGTTCTTGCCATCCTAAACGAAATTACTAACAGTCCCATGATGTAGAACTTCTGCATGATTTATGATTTAATTCTGAATCAGCATGTTTAAAGTAGAGGCAGATAAATTGCAGTTTACTCTGTCTGAATTTTATTTTATTTATTGACTTAACAGGAGCTAAATCCCATTACTATATGCATAAGAGATTTTCAATTCAGATGCCAACTTACTGCCTTAGCTCAAATACCTGTGGACCAGGATGATCACAACAGGATCAGAACTTTGTTTCTTTATCATACATGTGCTGAATACTCTATCAGCTTTTACTGCAGAAATGTACAGTTTGCAAAATGTTAGGGGCCTTTCTTATATTGAAAATAGGTTTCTTCTTATGCTTTCAATTCTCAGTGCAATTCCTGCAGTTTTGTAAATGAAGAGAGTGTATGGTGATAGGTTAGAAACCAGGAGACCATAAGTTCCAAAAAATATTGCCAAGAAAACCACAGGGACTTATTAAGGCAGGTGGCAGAAGTCAACACTGACCTGAAGATGCACAAATGTACACAAATCCTAGCAATGGTTTGATTGTTAGCAATTAGCAATAGCACTTAGCCTTATATACTGCCCTATAATGCTTTACTAGCACTCTCTGGGCAGTTTACAATGTCAGCATATTGCCCCCAACAATCTTATCCTCATTTTACCATCCTCAGAAAGATGGAAGGCTGAGTCAACCTTAGCCTGTCAGGAACAAACTCCAGGCTGTGGGCAGAATTAGCCTGCAATACTGTATTCTAACCCCTGCACCGCCAGGGCTCCCTTCCAAAGAAAAGATAGCAAATCATATCAGAAAGCCAAGTGGAGTAGCCATTGATTTTTGTCAGCACTAGAACAATAGAAGAGGGCAGAAGAAATTCAGTGAAGATTATAAAGGCCTATAAAGATGATGGCGATGCAGACTGAGGAATGGATCTCAACCATGTCTCTAACCTCTTCATCAATTCCACTCCTGATCTTGCCAAATTTGGAGAAAAAGAAGATTTTATTAAGCCTGTTTGGGCATTCAACTAAACATGTGTATGATTGTGTTGCCTTTATATCCTGCTGACTCTGCCCTTTTCTCTTCCTATTCCTCACCTGCATCTAGAAGTGTTTGCTTGCTTACATATAGAGTTCTGTGTGCAGTTTAGGATCTTACTAAACCTGACCTCAAAATATGAGCACAGATTTCCTTCAGACTTTTATATTTGGTGGCTGGGTTGACCCAACATGCTTTACTTGTTTGGGGTTTAAACAAACAAAAAAAGGTGTTTGTTTCCTTTTCAGGTTGGTGTAGAATCTAAGCAATATGGCTTAGCATTTTGTACAAATCCAAACAATGGAGATTTATGCAGTAAAACACTGTTAATCATGCACATGTATTAGCTTGCATCATTGGAGTCAACATGAGGGGTTCAGTAATAGTAGAGGAGGAGGAGGAGGAGGAGGAGGAGGAGGAGTTTGGGGTTTAAACAAACAAAAAAAGGTGTTTGTTTCCTTTTCAGGTTGGTGTAGAATCTAAGCAATATGGCTTAGCATTTTGTACAAATCCAAACAATGGAGATTTATGCAGTAAAACACTGTTAATCATGCACATGTATTAGCTTGCATCATTGGAGTCAACATGAGGGGTTCAGTAATAGTAGAGGAGGAGGAGGAG
>QLTV01000448.1:925959-989191 GCA_003457575.1 Thermophis baileyi
AGGGGCGTGCATAAGCGCACCAGCGTGCCTACCGTCCCTGTCCTACTGTCCTATTGTCCTCATCTATCTGTATTCACTTTGATTATGTTTATGTTTATACCTATACCTGCTATCTTGTACATGTTTGACAAATAAAATAAAATAAATAAATAAATAAATAAATAAATAAATAAATAAACTTTTGGTGAATATTGCTCACATATTATGCTGAATACACTTCAGAGATTCCCCTTTCAGAAACATTTTAAAAGGAAACAGGAAGACTTTTACACTCATTCCTGTCTGTCAACATCCAATGGCCAGCTTGGGCAAATTGAGCCCAAAACCCAAGCAATTTTGATAGCTAAATGTAAAAGATAGCTGCATACGGATCTGAAGTTTCCCGTTGCCAGCTCAAAATCTTCTCTACTCCCTTTCCTAAAGTCTCAATTTCCCTCTCTTCATCCACATGCTCTGTTTCTGATCTTCTTCTGAAGAGTGTTGTTGAGAGGCAAAGAATCCTAAAGCAATATTCAGCTTAGGGGCCACCATTTATTGACTTCCATGAAGTTGTTAAAAATAAAATGTCTTCATTTTGTTTGCTATGGGGGCGTCATTTCTATTTTGGGGGGGAAATGTGACAGTGAGAAACAAAAAATGTAAAACAACTTGGCACATCTGTGACAGCTCAGTAGATCAGTTTCCATCTTTAACTCACATCTGAAAAACAGATTTTCCTTTTAAAAATTCAACACACTTTGGATTCCTTTCTAGGAGTAAATGTTTCAAATGTTTGCTTCTGACATGTTCTTTTTTGTTAAAGTTCCTGGATGCGATTCAAAGCCCTGATCATTAATTTTAAAGCTTGAAATGATGCAGCATCAGAATACCTCAAGCAACACTCTGCCATCCAGCTTGGTCATAAAAAATAGAATCTCTTGTCCTCCTCTTGTCACATCTGGAGAGCATGGGTGGCATGACAGGCCTTCTTTGTAGTGGCCCCACCTTGTAAACTACTCTCTGTGGAGTTTTTGGTGCTCTCTGATGATGTTACTTGATTGGGTAATGAAGTGTCTGCAAGCAAACAATGAAGCTCAGGGAGCACCACAGTTCCACTCTGAGGACAGAATTTTTCTTCTTTTAAAATATTCCTCCAAGAAATACATGCAGCCTTCACTTTGCAGCAGTTTCATAAATAAGTTAAAGCAGTGGTGAAATTCAATTTTTTTTACTACCGGTTCTGTGGGCGTGGCTTGGTGGGCGTGGCTTGGTGGGCGTGGCAGGGGAAGAATACTGCAAAATCCCCATTCCCTCCCCACTCCTGGGGGAAGGATATTGCAAAATCTCCATTCCCACCCCACTCTGGGGCCAGAGTGGGGTGGGAATGGTATTTGCCGGTTCTCCGAACTACTCAAAATTTCCGCTACCAGTTCTCCAAACTACTCAAAATTTCTGCTACCGGTTCTCCAGAACCTGTCAGAACCTGCTGGATTTCACCCCTGAGTTAAAGGTGTTATATTTCAACAAGACTTAGATTTCAGTTGAATTACTGTGAGTCCCTATATTTGATGGAAAATCTTGTAGGATATTAGTCCTAAGATCCAAATTGATCTTCTTTCTCCCATTTACTTCCTTTCATTTTATAATTCTTAATACTGGTTTTAAGAATTTTAATAGTCAAAACTTAACTTGCAGCATGAAAATAACCAAGGAACTCTTTTGCAGAATTATATCTTATGAGATGCAAAACCATACCTTCCAAAATTCCAGAGTTAAAAAATATCCCTTGACTTTTAAGGTATCTTATTGCTACATCTTATACAGTAAAAGTTAGAATTTTCTTTACCTCCCACTCCCATCCAGGTATTTATATTCAGCTCTTGTAGCCTAATTTCATCCGAGGAGCCGAGGTGGCACAGTGGTTAGAGTACAGCACTGCAGGCTACTTCAGCTGACTGCTAGCTGCAGTTCGGCGGTTCAAATCTCACCGGCTCAAGGTTGACTCAGCCTTCCATCCTTCTGAGGTGGGTAAAATGAGGACCCAGATTGTTGGGGGCAATATGCTGACTCTGTGAACCGCTTAGAGAGGGCTGTAAAGCACTGTAAAGCGGTATATAAGTCTAAGTGCTATTGCTATCTACATTAAGAAACTATATCAGAAGAAATCTTTAAACTTTGCATGACATTCATCTTCAATCCTAGTCACTGATAAAAAGGAGATTAACAACCACTGAAGCCTATTTATATAATTCTAAACTTTGAATGACACTCTTTTCTCACTCTTTTTCCTCCCCATATCATACTTTTTCATTCTGCAGATTGCAAGTTGGTTGTAAGTTAGAGAAATAATGCAGGGAAATAATAACTTTGTGGCCTTTTCTTTTCTGCTGATTTTTCACCTGCAAAATCATCCAGTTACTTGTGGCTCAGTGCAAAGGAATATATGCCTGAAATTTTTTCTTCCATGGAATTAAAAGCAGGTTGAGACCAGTTAAAGATGTATATACAGGGAATACCAACCTGGAAAAGGCTGCTATTATCTCATTCCATCACACAACAAATGTATTTTAGAAAATCATACAGCTATCTACTCAGAATCCTATTAAACCTGAAGCTTATTTCAAGATAAGAAGAAATGGTTTTTGTTAGATACGGGACGTGGCTGGAGTTCCAGGAACCGGTTCGCTCAGAACTTGCCCCCCGGCTCCTACATTTCCAGGTACGTTTTCTGGTTCTGTCGGGCTTGAATTTTCTGTGTTGGGAGTGTGTGTTTGTTCCGTTTGGATAGGTGTTTGGTGTTTTTGTTCAGAAGTTATTTCTGGTTGCCTAAGAGTGGAGTGGCTGAGGCGGCCTCGGAGTTGGTCAATATGCCTCTTCCAGCTTCTACCGTCCTCTAGTCTATAGGAGCGAGGGCCGGTGATTTCTGCAATTGTGGCAGGAACCCAGAGAGTACCCCCAGCATAGTTGTGGGCGTAGACTTGATCTCCTATGCTGAATGACCTAAGTTGGCTGGTCGAATCTACTGGGGCCTTGGCAGAGTAGTCTGGGTATAGCCGATCTAGGGGAGACCTTAGCCGGTGTTTGGAGTTTGGAGGGGCTTCTGCCCATGGTTGCGCTAGACGTGATGTGCTGTACTAGGAGGAATTTATCAATGCATGTTTGCCAATTGCCCAGGCCCATTCTAGATAGGGCTTCTTTGGCCGATCTCACCATTCTTTCCACTTGACCATTGCTGGCCAGGTGGAATGGTGAGACCAGGGCATGCCTGATTCCCTGTTCTGCTAGGAAGGTTTAGAAATTGATGGCCGTAAATTGGGGCCTGTTGTCAGAAACCAAGACATCAGGCAGGCCGTGTGTGGAGAAAAGTCTCCGTAGTGCCTTGATGACCACCTCTGCAGTTGTGGAGGTCATGAGGATTACCTCTAGCCATCCACAACTATGAGGAATGTTTGCCCATGTGTGGGGCCTGCAAAATCAATGTGCACCCTGGACCAGGGTGCTTTGGGTCATTCCCATTCATGCACGGGTGCCTCTGGGGGAGCTGGTTGGGATTCCTGGCATGGTGTGCATGTTGCCACCCATTCTGCGATTTCCCCGTCCATGTTAGGCCACCATACATAGCTTCTGGCCAATGCCTTCATCCGGACAATCTCCGGATGCCCCACATGTAAAGCCTCTAATACTGCAACTCACAGTTTGGTTGAAACAATCACCCGGTCCCCCCATAGAAGACATCCCCTTAACACAGACAATTCATTTTGCTTAGTTACAAAGGATTTAAATTCAGGCCCAACAGGTCCCCTGGGCCATCCCCTCAATACCCAGTACAGAACCTGGGCAATGGTTCTGTCCTTAGCCGAGTGACGCGCGACTTCATTAAACATCACTGGCCCCAAGTCTAGGCAGTCAATGAGCAGGACTGGTGTGTCAGGGGTAGGATCATCCAGGAGTTTGGGCAGGAGGCATCTGCTGAGGGCATCGGCATGGCCCAGAGTCTTTCCGGGGCAATGAATCAGGTGGTAGTTGTAGGCGGCTAAAAAAGTAGCCCAGCAAGTCATTCGCAGTGAAAGGGAAGCAGGCGTAGGGCGGTCCCCAGCCAAGAGTCCAAGCAACGGTTTATGGTCGATTATGAGGTCAAACCTTCGACTGTACAAGTAATCATGGAACCGCTTGACCCCTGCCACTGCAGCCAATGCTACCCTGTCCAACTGGCTATAGTTCCGTTCTGCGGGTGACAGGGTCCTGGAATAGTATGCAATCGGAGCTTTGGTTCCATTAGGCAGGCGATGGCTGAGGACTGCCCCTATGCCAAAAGGCGATCCATCACAGATCAACACTAACAGGAGAGTCTGGTTGTACTGCACCAGGAGGCTGTCTGCGGAAAGCAGCCGCTTGACAGCTGTGAACGCAGCTGCCTCAGTTTTGCCCCAAGTCCACTTCGCATTCTTTCCAAGCAGCCTGTGTAAGGGCTCGGCTACAGTCGCCTTCTGTTGTAAAAAAAAAACGCTGTAAAAGTTAAGGAGCCCGAGGAATGCCTGCAGCTCAGTCTGGTTGCGGGGAGTGGGGCATCCTGGATAGCCTTAATTTTAGAATTTGTGGGGTGGATCCCAGAGCCGTCTACCATGTACCCCAAGAACTCAACCCTGGGCACCCCGATTTGGCACTTCTCTTTTTTTAAACAAAGGCCCTTCTCTCTGATTCTATTCAGCACAATTCGCAGTCTTTTGAATAGCTGTTTTTTATCTGTCGCAGACACTAAGATGTCATCAAAGTAAGGGACTACTCATGGTATTCCCTCCAAAAGTCATTCCTTAACGCTTTGGAATAACCCAGGGGCTATGCTGACACCGAATTGCAGTCTCTTGCACTTGAATGCACCCCTGTGTGTTACAATGGTTTGGGCCTCAGCTGTAGTGCCATCTACAGGTAACTTCTGGTAGGCCTGCACTAAGTCTAGCTTTGCGAATATTTTTCCGGGCCCCAGGGAATGTAGTAGATGTTGGACAACTGGAACCGGATAGGCGCTCTGTTGTAGTGCCTTGTTCAGGGTGCATTTATAGTCTGTGTAGATGCGGGCTGACCCATCAGACTTGACAGGGATTACAATGGGGGTTTCCCATCAGGCATGGTCAACGGGCTCTAGGATCCCCTGGCCAATTAGTTTATCCAATTCTTGGTCAATTTTGGGCCGGAGGGCTAGAGGGGGCCTCCAGGGCTTTAATCTAATTGGTGCGATGTTTGAGTCAAGGCTGAATGATATAGGGATCCCCACGTATCTACCCAGACTGCCGCTGAAAACATCCTCAAACTCACAGAGCAGTTCCTCGTCGTTGTCATCGTTGATTGCATTGATGCTTGTTACCCCCATGCCCAGAGCTTCAAACCATTCCAACCCGAGTAGGCTTGGAAGGGAGCCACTGACTACCATCAGTGCTGGTGGCCCATCAACGTTTTTGAATGTGACGCGAAAGGTGCCACAGCCTAGCACGGGGATGCGGTTCCCCTGATAGTCGACAAGCCGTAGTTCTTGGTGTTTCAGCTGTCATCTCTGGATGCCCAGGATGGCCTTTAGTGTTGTCCAGGAGATGATGGTCAGGGACGACCCAGTATCGATCTCCATACTGCATGGCAACCCCTCAATGAGGATGGTGATGCACAGTTTCTTGCTCTTTGGCGTGCTTGACTGCCATATTTTGGTTTGGAATGTTTCTGTTATTCCGCCCTTTCCAATTTCCACTGAGGTTTCCACGCTTCTCATCAGTGTGGCTTTGGGTGGTTCGGCTTGCTTGGTGCCCTTCTCATTTGCCGCGGTGATGGAAGTTTGGCACGGCAGACCCGGGCCAAGTGTCCTCGCTAATCGCATCATTGGCATATTGCGTCTTTAAACCGGCAGTTTGCACACTGGTGGTTTCCCCCACAACCAGCACAAGGCTGGAATCGATCATCTGGTTCATCTGCCCCTTTTCGTCTTTCAAATTTAAGGCGGCAAATTTCCTCTTCGCTGTCAGGCGAGAGATCTCGTTCTGAACTCTCGCGATGGACGGTGACAGCTTTGTGCATGGTTTTCGGGCTGCCCTGCTTCTGAAGTGTTTCGATCAACCTAGTGGATGCTTCCGTTGCTCTGGCCTCGTCCAGGGCGACCTGTAGCATGAGGGTCATTTCAACAACAGCTTTCATTGGAGGTTGATATCACGTACCCCACAGATTATTCTGTCCAGCAGCAACTTGTCTAGGTCTCGGAATTCACAGTACGCTGCGGCTTTGCGAAGTGCGGCAATGTATTCATTGATCAATTTGCCTTCTCGCTGATTCTGTAGATTAAATTCATGCTGTCGCACAAATTTAGATGGTCTTGGCGCGTAGTGTGTCTTCAGCATGGCCTGGAGCACGGTCCAGGTAACTGTCTGGACCGGTGTTGGTTCTGCCAGCACCTGGGCGGTCTCGAAAACCTCAGACCCACAGTAGCTCAGGAATAGAGCTCTTTTCTTGTTGTCTGATAAGCCGAGGAGGTCGTTGGCCTCCATGAAGCACTCAAACCTGGTTATGTAGGAGTCCCAGTGCTCCTTGGCTGGATTGTAGTGACTCGGTGGGGCGTGCGTCATCATTTTGCCATTTCTGCAGACCGCTTGATACCCTGTGCTGGATTGCGTTTGTTAGCTCTTTTTGTTATCTGCCTTCCTGTCCCACCTTTGTTGCCAGTGTTAGATAGGGTGAACGGATGAGGCAGACATCATATTCAATGACAATAACAGCTCTTTATTCAGGCAACTATGTACAATCCAGCAGCTCTCTGTCTGACAGCTTCCCTTCATATAGGGAGCTGTCAGACTACCCAGCCAATCAGCTTCAAGTATTTTCCCGCCGGAATGGAGGACCTGACTGGAGCCTTAATGCTCTAGTCCCAGTACGTAAAAGTTTTCATACAATGCAGACTTACTCAGAAGTAAACCATATTGAATCCAAAAGGAATTGCTATGGTATCTGTCCTACAAATTTTAATTAATCCTTACATTTAAAAATCCATATACGTGCTTATAAATTCAGTGTTGCAGCCTAGTTAAGATACAATTATACAGTTATAAATCAGCTGAAGCAAGGTGTTAAGTCTAAAGCTGCTGGCACTGTCCCCAAATAATAATTATTCAACTGATATTATGAGCAAGATCTGCCTGAATATTGCCCCAAAAATTATATTTTACACATATTCTGCACTTTTTATCTCTGCTCCCAGTGTTTGTTGAATAAATAGAGGTTAGGATTGGGATAGCAAGTATGACCTCAAACAGGAAGGAATTTAAAAAAAACAGAATAGCTTGTATAATGCAGTTGATCGTCTCCAACTTTGCAAACATGTGCCAGAGATGCAGACAAGTGAAAGGTGTTCCAAAATAGGACATGGAGTTTATATCTGCTTGTATCAATTTCTGGTGAAGTCACTAACTCTCATTACCTGGAGTCAATGGATCCCATTATATGGCTATCATGTGCAGAGGTGTCAAACTGGCAACCCACGAGCCGGATGCGTCACACGCAGGCCACGCCCACCCCAGCTCCATGAAGGGAAAAAATGTCGTGAAACATGTGACAGCAACGTGACACTGTGAGTTTGACACCCATGATTTATGGGATTCAAAACTCTAAGTAACACTAGACAGCAGTAAAAAGGTTTTCAATGCTTTGCTACCATCTAACGGCTATCTGGATTTTTGAAGTACAATTCTGGTAATCTAAATTTGTAACACAATTAAGTTATTTCAGCTACATCTATATGCAGCAGCTGGCCTGGTGTCTTTCTGGATCCATTTGAGAAACTATAATTTAAGACTGCCATTCTCTGACATTTTCCCTATGCTGCTTTGAGGATGCAAGAAATGTGGAATACCGAGCTTTTAAATAAAACAATGCTAAAACATAGCTGTTTTCTTTTTTATTATTTTGAGCTTCTTTTACTGAGTTAATAACAATGTGAATCAACGTGAAGATGATTGCCCAATAGCATATTCAAAGTCTTTTAACTGTTATGGAATCATTCTTCTTGCTGGTTGTAGCAATTTTCTGAATCATCAGGCATAAGAAGGTGATCTTGTTTAGCAATATATTTCTGGCTGTCGTTAGCATACCTTGTCTTAAGAGGAATTAACAGCTAAGATTTGGTGAAAGACAAACAGGAGCAATTCGCCCTATATCTCTGAAGAACAGGGATAACTGATCCAAATCCAAACTGTCCTGAACCCAACTGAACAGGTGTGCATTTCCATAATGGCTGACACAGTCAGAGAGGATGTTTTGTTAGATATTTGGAAACAAATTAGCAATCTTCCTGCTCCCTGTCCTGATGATTGAAATAAATTACTTTTTTAAATTGCTAAGCAGGTTGACCCATCTGTTGGCCCATGAATGTTCAGATTCTCCAAGGGTTTATTATTCCAAATAATAACTGCCATATGCAACCGTAAACAATTCTTTTACAGATGACTGAAACACTCTGTGTTACTTCTGAAGGCAATTTGCAAAGCCATTCATAGCCTCATAAAGAATCTGCCCTTCAACAAAACTTTCACAAAGTGATGCTGACCTGTTTATATTGATAAAGAATATCTCATTTCTTTTCAGTAAAGGAGGGTAAAGCTAGAGCAGAAGATAGGGATGACTGAGTATCCATTCCCTCAAGGACAGCACAAGGGGAGACCATGCCTTCCTGCAACTTCCTGTCCCTCACACTGGCTTCCAGATCTGGGTGAGCTTCCTGAAGGTCAAGTCTCTGCAAAAAGATGCCTGCATTTCAAAACCCACAATAAAATAAAAACAAGATGGTATTACACTAACAATTGTTTACAAACATTCAGCAAGGTGAGGTAGCTAAAACTTGTCAAAATGCTGTTTGAGAGGAGGGGGCTCTTTTTTATTTATTTTATTTATTTGTTTGTCAAACATGTACAAGATTACAAGATAAGTATATATATGAACATAAACATGAACAAAGGAAGTAAATACAGATAAATGAAGACAGTAAGACAGGGACGGTAGGCACCAGAGGTGGGTTTCTACCGGTTAGGACCGGTTCGCCCGAACTGGTAGAAACCCGCTGGTGACATCACGGAGCCGGACAGGTAGGACATTGTGGCAGATAATTTTATGAACTACATTTAGATCGGTTCTAAGGCGACGTAGTTCTAAGTTGTCTAAGCCCAAAATTTCAAGTCTGGTGGAATAAGGTATTCTGTTGTGAGTGGAGGAGTGGAGGACTCTTCTCGTGAAATATTTTTGGACTCTCTCAATTGTATTAATGTCCGATATGATATCCCTCAAAGATAATAGCAGAGAGAAAAGGCTACTTCAATGCTCTCTTTGCCAAATCACCTTCCATTAGAAAAATAATAATACCAATTGCAATGTCCAGCCTGGGCTGCAAAAGAACCCTGAGAAATACTATATCCCTTCAGGATTCAATGTGGGAGAGGAAATTAGGATGGAAATTCTAATTCTTCAGGTCAGATTGGCAATTTTATGGATACAGCCATATACTTTTCTTGGCAATAATATGTTACAGTTTGCCATTTTTATCTTTTTTTTTTCTTTGTTACTTCTCAGTTTTGCCTACAGCCCTTGTGTATCTTGGTGGTTCAAGTACCATCCAGGTCTGAATCGTGCTTTGTTTCTTGAGATCAGCCAGGATAAGCTACGTGTTACCACCTGGCTAAAATTAGTGTTTTACTGATTTGTCTATCTTGTGAATATAAGAATATCAGTTGATTAACAGTCCTAAAAATAATCCCACATCTGCTTAACACTTTGTTTCTTCTATGCTTAATAATTCTTGAAAGGCTACAGATTTGTAAAAACACTAGAGTTCTCTTCCTGCCTTCCAGCAGTTGGACATCCTTATATGTGAATCTCTATTCTTTGAAGTTCCACTTTACTATTATAGTTAGTAGGCATTTACCTGATTTCAGTTAGTCAAGAAGAACTCTTTTAATAGTAATACCCGTATGTATATTTTCTACTACATATATCTTCCACCTATCATTTTCAGTAGACTTCATTTTCATTATTGTTAAGGGGAAAAAATGTTTCTTCTCTGGCTCCTATCTATATGCTGTGGAAGCCTTTTAAGAAAATCTACCGCATCTCCTTTCAGAAAACAAAAATGTTTGTGATTTAGCTTTTCCATGCAAACATTTTCTAAAACACTGGTTGTTTTTGGTTGTTCTTATCCAACTGACTCATTTATTGATTAGAAATCTTTTTACTCCTTTCTCCAAACAGTCAATCCAATCAATAACATTAATAAAAACAAAATGGGAATATAGTCTTAAATGTATGACTTTAAATGTATAAAAAGAAAAAGGGACAGAGAGGGAAGAACAAACAAAACACCAACTTTAAAATTAAATTGTGTTCTTTTAAGACTCGGTTTATCATTAATGGGATATTTAGAGGAACTGATCTTTTAGCTACTGTTGCCTGCTTTTCTTCTATTTTTCCTTTACCAGAGGAGTAAAGGAATAGCTATTGATTGAATAGCAATTCTTTCCAATTCTTTTTTACCTCTTTAGATTGAGCAACTGTATCTACATATTGATTTCTGACTGCAGCCACATATGTTCAAATTAAAATTCCCCTTTAAAAAGCTAGCATTGTCTGGAAGAAAAATACACGATTTTATGATAGCATAATTGAACACTATTTGTTGCCTTTCTTGCAGTTTAAAATGCCTTCTTTTCTGTGTGTTTTCTTTCTCTGGGCTTTTAATTTTAAAATTGCAGTAAGCCTACCTCAAAATTCAACAATGTATTTAGAGAGGCTGTTGAAGAGAGTACAGAGAGTACAAAAATGGGCCTTAGCCCACTAGTTGTAGGTTCCCCACTGCTGATGAGTAATGGTGGTGGTATAATGGCACTTCTTTTTCCTACTCAGCTGAGACAATGAGTTTGCTGAGATACTGTAAAGCATAAAATGACCTTTCAGTTTGTGCATCTATCATGTGAAGGCTGGGGTCTTGTTTCTTTTTTTGTCCACCAAAAAGTTTTGCCTACTAATAAATTCCATAATCACAAGGATTTCTATGAATGCATTCTGCATTCTGGAACTCAGTTGTTGATTAATAAAAAATTGCGGAACCTGCTTGTGAAAGTATATCTGCTGGTAGACAAATACTTTTCGGACATGAGATCCAAATCAACTATTATATTAATATATCAACTATATCAGTTACCAGCTATAACTATCAACTAGCAGCAGGCACAAAAAAAGAACAAGAGTCAAAACCTGCCTTCCCAACCTATTGCTCTCGATATATGTATTGGACTACAACTTCCAGCATGGCTGCCTGGTACAATCAAGGGAACCAAAATACTAGGCCTAGTCATGTTTCTGTGTCTGTAGCTTTTCTTGATGTTTTTTCCATGTTGTTATTGTAATACCATCTCAAATATTATATTATCTACAGTATTGTACATTATATACAGTATTGTGTTGTGAGACATAAGAAACAAGGAATGCTGAAGTTTGGATTCCTTAAACTTCATCTTTTTTTTTATCCTACTCCCTGTTTTTATATTAACTTCATAGGTTCTTTTATAAATGAACCTTAGATGTCCCCAAAGCATTTCATAACAGCATCGAATTTTCCATTTAAAAAGTTAGATACTGTATATAGTATCCTCGTGCTAGACCTTTGTCCTTGCCCTCTCCAAATCAATCCCAATGCACTCAGTATTCTATCAAAGCCTATAAACCACTGTCCATGCAAAGTAGCCATGACTTGTTCATGATGTGAACAATGACCCATCATGAATCAAGTACATATGTTCAGATACTGATGGATGCCTCATGGAAAGCATATGCTTGTTTCTTGATCTATTTCATTTAAGCATTTATCATGTGTCATCACATCCTTTTTTTCCTCTCCTCCAACTTCTCCTCCTCCTTCTATTCTTGAATTCCCTCTATGAATAATCAAAAGACTAATGCCACACTTTGCATTTGATAGGCTTACCAAAATTAATTACCGGTACTTTCTTTACAAGGAGGAGGAGGAGGAGGAGGAGGAGGAGGAGGAGGAGGAGGAGGAGGAGGAGGAGGAGAAGAAGAAGAAGAAGAAGAAGAAGAAGAAGAAGAAGAAGAAGAAGAAGAAGAAGAAGAAGAAGAAGAAGAAGAAGAAGAAGAAGAAGAAGAAGAAAGAAGAAGATGATTATTATTAAAAAGGCATAAACTGTTGCTCTTATTGGGATCTTCTGAGTAGCTAAATAAGTCTATTCCTGGGCTGATTTATGCTTAGGTGAACTACCTTGCACACAGGAATCAAAGAATGTGTTGCCATAGAAATAAAAACTAAACACATGAATTAGTGCAAGCAATACCCACAGCACAAGGTTCCAAACCAAAGAGTCATTTGCAGACAAACTAAGACTTTCATTTGCATAAACAAACCAAGATGGTCAGAGTGCTTTCTTTATATTACTGGTTGATTATGCCTCTCTTACAGAAGAAGGCTATAATCAGTAAAATTCTGTCACAATTTCCTCATACGGTATTCTTTCTTTCTTTCTTTCTTTCTTTCTTTCTTTCTTTCTTTCTTTCTTTCTTTCTTTCTTTCTTTCCTTCCTTCCTTCCTTCCTTCTTTCTTTTCTTTTCTTTTCTTTTCTTTTTTTTCTTTCTTTCCTTTCTAGGAGACAGCATTAGGGAAGCCAGTCTGAAATTTGGCCAGTCTTGAACAATTGTCAAAAATGAAAAATCTGATTTCAACCCTGGAAATGCAGCTTATCCCAGACTTGGATAGCTGTCAGACTTATATAATTCTCCAGACAATATAGCTTTTTGCTGAGATTCCTGGGAGTTGAGGTTCTGACAGTTAAAGAGCAGCTTGGGAAAAACTACTCCACTGTAAGCCTTAAGTATGTTTAATACAGTTAATAAACAAAATTCATCCCACCCAAATGTGGGAAAACTCCCTTTGAAAATCCTGACCTCTCTGTATGCAAATACATGATGTATCCATGCCCAATTGTATTAGCCTCCGCCTTCCTCCAAGTGCATTAAATGTGATTTCTGACCCCCAAAATCTTGTTCACTCCTGTTTTCAACAGATACTAAGCAGAGGTTGGATTAAATGATCTTCAACATTTTTCCTTTCTTGATTTCCTCTCCATCTATTTATTCTTTGTTGACTCTTTTCTACTTTATGTTACCCGATATTGAATATTTATAAATGTTGCTTATAAGATATAATTTATACTGCCCCACCCCAATCATATTGGCTAACAGATGTCCAGCATTTGTAGATGGCACTATGTTGAGAAAAGTGACCTTATCAATGATATGCTAAATTTAATGCTGATAGGGAGACAAAGTAAAAGAAACAACTTTAAATAGAAGTTTAAATAGTGTGTTCAGTCAAATCATTGGTCTACCCAATTCAATATTGTCTATGTTGTCAACAGAAGTGCTTCAAAATCTTAGACATGAGCTTTGTTAGCAATAACAAGCAATGCCACAATTGCATGCAAATGCTTCTATTGAATTATGACATTCCCCTCCAAAGTCCACTAATGATACATTTGTAATCAAGAGATTGGTTCACAATTACCAAATGTGTGCAACAAGAGTAAGATGCTTCTTATTACAGAGATTATGAGACAATGGGAGAGTATTATTTTATTTGTAAGCTATTTTGTTAAAACAGAATATAATCAACATGATTTATGGGGAAGGTGGGATTTTCTCGTTTCATTAAATGGTAAAATAATAGAGAACTGTTTTTGTGTTTCATATTCAACAGCAGCAGAAAGATCTTTATGTGAGAGAAAGAGAGCAGAGGAGAAGAGAGATTGACAATCCATTTCCCTCCCCATATTCATGCACACTTAACTAAAAGCTTACCATCAATATATACTATCCACAATATAGGATATCCATCAAGAAGCATTTATGATTTGACCATGAATGTCCTTTGGGAAACCAAAGTCTCATTGGAAACAGAGAGATACATATCACTGAGCACAAAGACTAAAGGGATTGTCTAGTAACTAGAGGGCTGCTGAAGGAATCCAGATGGACCAAATACTGGACTCTAAAGAAGTAAAGTAAAACTCTGCAAAACATCTTAAACTATTTGTGTGGAGATACCTGGAACACGGATAGAAGTTGTTTGTAGAAGTTGTCCAGAAAAGTATAGTAGTGCAATAGCTGACAGTTAATGCAGTTCCTCTACTACCGTAGTAAGAAAATAAACCTATAAAAATAAAGTTGTACCTACCTATGTATATTGTTTAGAAGAGCACCAGTCAGGGCAATGAATACCTTAACAGAAATTCCAGCAAACATTTAGACTCTTAAATATAAGAAGATCTCATTGATCTAAACAAGGTTCCAGAATTTCCTTATTCAAAAATGGAATGTAAATTATTTATTTTTGAGACTATGCATCTTATCTCTTTGCAACCTGCAAGTGATTATTTTCTTTGCAACCTACTTTATTAACATTTGCTACCTGACTTTTTAAAATAGAAATTGGAGAACAGAGTTTTTCCTGATTAGATTAGGTTAAGTGAAAATAGAGTGCATCTCACAAGGAAGGAGTAAATTAAAACAGCAGCTCTTGGTTGATGTTCACACTTTCGGGAGTTTGCTTTAATTGACTATTTTTTAATATCACAATATCATAAGATTTTTTAATTGTCTTATTCAATAGAAATTATTAACATCCATTGTGCTATTTCAATACATACATACATACATACATACATACATACATACACACATACACATACATATCTATCTTAGGGCAACCTCCCTTGTTTTCTTTTCTTTTTTAAAATCTGGCTTTAATATAAAGCCCCTTTGTACCCACTGATTAAAAGGACAAGTTTCAGTCAATAGATGTTGATATCACTCTCCTCATCCATTATCACAATGTGTGGATGCCTTTGATATTCTGAAAGCATCTGGGTAACCTGATAAGAGATCAAGCATCTGAACTCAACATTCAGTAATTGTAACCAGAAGTCTTTGGATAGAAAGTGTTGTTCCATGCTCCAGTTTTGTCTCCAAGTTGCGGTTAGCACATATGACTTAAGTTCTCATATTTCTTTCAGTAGATGGTCTGCTTATTGCCTTTTTAGACTAGATAGTACTCATCAGAGTTTAGAACAGATGCATTCTGAATCTGCATATATTAGAGGAATCTTGGTTGTGCCAACCTTGCACAGACTTTAGTCACTTTGCCACAGCTGAATGGTCAATGCTGGCATCAGAAGACTGTACAAAAAGATATAAATCTGTCGCCAGAATTAATCATTGGAAGCTGGCAAGAATTGATTAGTCAGCATCCAAGGAAAAATACAGCCAATTATACCAAATGACAGATATTCTCAGAAAGGGTAGTAGGTCTCTCATGACATTTAAAAAAAAAAAAGAATATAGACATTAGACAAATAGAGGATCTGTGGTGGATGAAACTTAGATGAAGAAATCTAGAAAAATAATGCCACAACTGATAATTAAAATTTATGCTAAATGAGTTATGGAATAAATAAATAAATCTATTTTATTACAGATATAGAAAGAGGAAATGAAGATTTGTATAGGGCTCATTTGGTCTCCAAACTTTTTTTTATAGCTTAGGAGTTCTTTCCAATTGTAGCTGCTATAAAACTGGTTTCCTACCATTTTGGATTAGGAAATGTGAATCAGTGTTGAATAGTCTTCAAAGAGGTTTATTGTGGTTTTAACTAAAGGGGGGGGAGTTATCTCCTCTTGAAAGGAGATATAGAAAATCCCAGCCCCATCTGCAAGCCCCAATATGCTGTCTCCAGCTTGCATCATTATCCTGTTTTTGGTTTTCTCTCACCCAACAAAATTGCTCACTCCCAAATACAATTCCAGACTGTATTAAAGCTTGCATATTTTACATAGCTCTACTAGTTACTGATATAGAACAGAATAGAATACTTTAGAATAGAAGAATACTTGCCTTCATACGTGTAGAATACTTCAGTTAGCGAAGTGTGATTAGACCTACAAGTAATATAAGGAGCACATTAACTGTCTAATAAGCTAACATATACACTAAACCTATTTCATATTCTAACAGCAGTGAGATAGACCAGATAACAACACTGATACATGAAATGGGACTGAGAGGGACCACCCTCTTTACAAGAGACTAAAAGTTTCTTCAGAACTATCATTTCAGGCCTTCTATCTCTCCACCCATTTTCTTCTTTATCTACCTCCTATTGTTCTTTTATGGAGGAACATGGTTTGTGGAAGAATAAACTAAACAGCTGGACTTTTTGTTTGTTTGTTTGTTTGTTTTTGAAAACTGTCCAAAGATGCTTCTTTCTTTGCAAGCCCCTCTATTGGAAGGGTCTCAATCTCATGTCAGATAAATAAGCAAGAGGAGGAACTATGAAGTTGCTAAGCTACATAATTTGTTTTATTTGCTTTTTGTTAAAGGTTGTCACCCACCTTTCATTCTGATTAGAGTCTCAGCCAGCTTCCAAAAGAAATTAAATAATAGGCATGAAAGTCAGAGTAATAGGCTTTATGTACATAATTTAAACTAAAGGTGCCTTTATTTTATTTGTTAAAAGCATTTCCTATGTTTTCTCCAGGATTTATTTGTGAATCTCTCTTCATTTATCCCCATAACAGCTACAGTCGATTGCAATGAGACAATGTGAAAGTTACCCATTTCCATGCCTGAGAACAGATTTGAAACTCCTTAATTCTATTCTAACACTTTAATCCTATACTTCATACTGTATATGGTATAGTTAAACCTATAATTTCTAAATATACACTTACATTATGCACATAATTAGTATGCCTAAATAGGACATCTATTGATAACTCTTTTTTAGGCAGTGCATAAATGGCCATCTTATAGGAGGGCCATGCTTTATTGTGAAATAATTTGTGGTAACTACAGTGTTTCTCCCATTGTTTCACATTGCTACACCAATTAAATGTATGCTTTCTTAAAATAAACTTTTTTCCATTCAGCTTTTATGGAGATATTTCTAGTCAAGTGGTCAGAGTTCATGACCTTTAACTCTTCACTGCCTGCATTGTGATTTTTTTTGCTGCCAATGGGTGGTCTCCCTAGACAGTGATCCTAGATGTCTGTATCAGATAAGTTCAGCATTCAGCTGGTAGGAGGGACCTGTCATTGACTTCAGTGAAAGGTGAAATATGTAGGCGAAGGGCAACTGCTAAGGCTCCTTTATCAGATACTAAGAATGATAACATTTCAAGTGTACTGAACTGCTTAGAGACAGCATTAACTCTTCCTATACACACTCTTTATACATGAGTGTCAAAAATATTGATAAATTCTATGTATTGAATTCAAATTAGAGGTCATTTTCTCCCATTTAGGAAATAAACTAAGACCAATCATTCTAAAAGTCACATAGATGCCCACAAGGAGGCAAGGGTCCATAGGCTTCCATGTCATTACACAAAATAAGAATGAAATAGATTAGATCCACATTGGCAAAGCAATGTGACAAGTCACCATGGCAAACTCTGAATAATATGATCATAACGGCCCAGTCCAATACACTACCACTGAAAAAGAAAAACAAGAAATCCAAGAAGAAACCAGCATGGTTGCACAAAGATCTTTCTGATGAACTGAAAGACAAAACTAAAATACAAAAAGTACAAAAAATGGAAAGTACAAAAAAGGGAAAAAGGGACACATAACTAAGGCAGAATATCAGCAGATAGCCTGAATCTGCAAAGATGAAGTCAAGAAAGCAAAGGCTATGAAAGAACAAAGACTTGCAATAAAAGTCAAAGATAATTTTAAAAGTTTCTTTCAACATATCAATAACAACAACAAAATAGTCAAGGAAACAGTCCATTAAAGAGAGAAGATGGCAAGGAAATAACAGGCAGCAGAGAGAAAGCAGAATTGCTTAACTCATTCTTTGCATCAGTCTTCATGCAAAAAGAAACTATAGTCCAATCTACCAAAAACATAACTATAAAAGGCAGACTAGAAATAAAAATTAAAATAAGCAAGAAAATGATAAGAGAACACCTGTCTGATCTTGATGAATATAAATCACCAGGATTTGGTGAATTATCTCAGAACTATTGTGCCGTATCTTTAAAAAATCCTGGAACACAGGGGAACTACCAGAGGATTGGAAAAGAGGGGGGGACCCAGACCCAGGAAACTACAAACCAATCAGCCTAACATCAATAATTAGGAAGATACTGGAAAAATAATCAAAAAACAGATGTTAATAATATCTAGAAACAAATAAAGTTATAACTAGTAGCCAGCACTTAGTGTTAAAACAGATCATGCCAAACCAATCTTATTTCATTCTTTGACAAAGTGACTAAATTAGTAGACCAACGAAATGCTGTATACATAGTATACTTAGACTTCAGCAAGGCATTTGACAAAGTAGATCACAATTTACTTCTTGGTAAACTAGAAAAATGTGGGATAGACAGCATCACCACCAGATGGATTTGTAACTGACTGACAAACCATACTCAACGAGTAGTCCTTAATGGTACTACATCTACATGGAGGAAAGTAAACAGTGGGAAACCACAAGATTCCGTCTTAGGCCCAGTACTCTTCAATATCTTCATAAATGATTTAGATGAGGGAATAGAAGGGGAACTCATCAAATTTGAAGATGACTAAGCTGGCAGGAATAACCAACACCCCAGAAGACAAGCTCAGGACAGACTTGAACAATGGCCTCTAGCCAACAAAATGAAATTTAATGTGGAGAAAAGTAAGGTTTTATACCTGGGCAGGAAAAACCAAAGGTACAAGTACAGATTAGGTGAAACCTGGCTCAAAAACAGTAACTGTGAGAGGGACCTTGGAGTCCTAGTGGACAATCACTTAAACATGAGTTAGCAATGTGCGGCGGCAGCCAAAAAAGCTAATGCAATCCTTTGTTGTATAAACAAAGGCATAGAATCAAAATCACGTAAAGTATTAGTACTGCTTTATAAAGCCTTAGTAAGACCACACCTGGAATACTGCATCCAGTTCTGGTCACCACATTACCAGCTGCACTGGTGAGTGTCTGTTTAGTTGAACAAGTGGAGCAGGGATTGTTGGAAACAACCTCCCATTCTCCTGCCATGTGCATCCCTTGCTTTCATGACTTGGATTTTCATGGACTCTGAACTGTGCTGCATTTGGATTTTGAACTTGTTCATAGATTTTGGAGTCATACCTTGGACTTCATACTGAACCTGAATTGTGGACTTTGTGGACTCTTGCATTGCCTTTGCTTTTGAATTTGGTATCCTTATGCTTAGACATTGCATTGCTGGACTCAATAGAATTTTGCATTGGGTGCAAGTAGAACATTGAGGGCTTGGACTATAAATAAAATCCTTAAAACTCTCATGTGTGTCGTGCATGTGGACTGAAATAAAACAACAAAGTTCTGTGGCAGATTTAGAGTTCTGGGAGATGGAAAAACAGCCATCTTGTTCAAACCATAGTTGGCATTTTCAGAAGGACAATGGATTTGCATACTTTCTTTTATAATTACTTTTGGAAATTGCTTGTTAATTGCTTTTTGGCTATTAGGAATCTTTGGCTCAACATGTTTTATAACACTGGGTAAGTTTCCTTCCATCCTTAGTAAAATAAGTTTTAAATACCCTGTTTCTCCCAAAATAAGACATCCCCCGATAATAAGCCCAATCGGGCTTTTGAGTGCATGGCAATAAGGCCAAGCGCTTATTTCAGGGTTCAAAAAAATATAAGACAGGCGCTTATTTTCGGGGAAAACGGGTATAAGTTTAACAGGTTTTTTTTAACAAATAGCAAAAGGGTGATTAGATGTTTGATTTTGGAAAGTTACAAGTGGACTAAGACTTCAGAGGTATTTGAAATAAGATTTTGGAGTTAATTATAAGAAACCTTTCTGTAGGAAAATGCTTTTGTTTTGAATTCTTTTTTAAAAAAATGATAAGATGAGATTTTAAAAGTTGGACACTAGATGAAACCAGAAGGACTAAAGATTACAATAAAAGGAGAAGAACACTTAAATTTGATTTATAAATATAAAATGTAGCAAAATATTTTAACATTGGACATTTGAAGTAAATTTTTGACAAGAAAGTTAATTTTAAGAATATCTTCTTCTATAGATGGATTGCCTTTAAAAGATCTTATGAGAGAAAAAGTCTTATTCAGATTCAGTTTGATCTGAAAGAGGATTTAAAAATGACAGGCTACAAGCATGACATAGAAAAAAATGTTACATTGGATATGCAAAATGTATCAGCTTATTTCTTACTAAAAGGACTATACAAATAACAAACCAAGAGAGTGACCTAATAATTTTCCCAAACTGGGTTTGCAAAAGAAGTTTCTTTAAGCTGTAAATAATTTTATAAGAAGGGACAAAGAAAAAATGGGGGGGGGGGGAGATCAAGTTCTATGACATTACTTGAAGGGACTAAAGTTCAAGATTGTTAAAAGTAAAAGGAGTATAAAAATGGTTTATTTGATCAAGGCTAAAATAGATACATTTTTATCTATAGTAACTCTTAATGGACTTTTGCTCATCAGGATGTGAACAGTGAAGGTTTAAAGATTTGTTTAGAGATAACTGATGACATAGGGGAAGGAAAGATGATTTGTTGTATTTTAAGAGAAGGTGAAATGCTATTAAATTGTTTATACTTGTACTGGGAGTAACTTATTTATATATTTCCTTTCTTTTTCTTTACTATTTTCTTATTTTTTTGTTTCTTTTCTTTTTCCACTTTATGTCTTCTTTTCTTTCTATTCTTTCTATCTCTTTTCTTATTGCACTTTTTAGCTTTTCTTTCTATTTTTCTGTCTTTCCTTCAGTTTTTACTATTGCAATTATAATCTTTAATACAATTATTGGAAAAAAAAGATTCATACAAATCTAAGGAAGTGTATGTGACAATCTAAGGAAGTGTATGTTGGATTTTAAAGAAAAAGAATAGGAAGAATTTTGACAATACCAACTTCAAGTTTGGTGTTGAAAAAGATTCCTAACCATACTGTAGACAGTCAAAACAAACAAACAAACAAACAAACAAACAAACAAACAAACAAACAAACAAACAAACAGATTATTGAATAATTCAATTCAGAATTCTTACTTAAGGCACAAATAACCGGACTCAAATTACTTCAGACACATTATGTGAAAACAAAGCTGTCTGGGAAGCGTGTAAAAGACTTGGGACAGTGGAAAGAAATAGTAAAGAATAACAGCTGTAAGGTGGATGGACACACTTATGGTGGTGATAAGTGCACTCTTAGGAGAGTTGAAAGACCATTTTCAGGATAGATTGTCAAGGAGAAAAATCTAACTATATGGTAGCTCGGAGTCAAAAACTACTTGATGGCACATAATCAATCAATCACCTAATTTGTGTGTGATGATACCTTGTTATTTTTACTGAATGCTTATAAAACATCCATAAACCCAAAGCTGTAGGGTTGCTTACAGAAATGTTAACATTTAAAGAAATTGCCACTTAAGTTAGAACAGAGTACCATATGTGTCAAATACATATTGAGCAATATTTTATATAAAAGAGTTATAAAGATTATATTTTGTCCTAAAAAGATGTATTTAAAAGAAATTATTGTACATATTACCATATGATTAGTTTTGTCTCATACAGGTAGTTCTCAATTTACAACAGTTCATTTAGTGATCGTTCAAAGTTACAACAGCACTGAAAAGTGACTTATGACAGTTTTTCAGAGTTACAACTTTTACAGCATCCCCATGATCATGGGATCAAAATTCAAATGCTTGGCAACTGATTCCAATTATGACCCTTGCAGCATCCCAGGGTCAAGTGATCATCTGTTGCAATCTTCTGATAAGCAAAATCAATGGGGCAGCCAGATTCACTTAACAACCAGGTTACTAACTTATCAACTGCTGTAATTCACTTAATATCTGTGGCAAGAAAGTTCATAAAATGGGGCAAAATTCAGTTAACAAATGTCTCACTTAACAACAAAAATTTTGGCCTGAATTGTGATTGTAAGACAATGATTACCTGTACTTTATTCTTTTTTTAAAAAACAAAAGCTTATATTGATCAAAATCAAACTTTGCTATTTATTGAAGATTGGTTCGGTGATATCATGGCAAGATGCCTTTTAGTTCTCCTATAAATTTTTCTCTTTGTTCTCTGACCTTTTCTGTCCTTTAGGCCATTTCTTGACTAGTAACTTATAGCATCTCATAGCATCACCCAGCCATTGTTGAAATGATGTAAAGCCTCACTTCATTTATGTTATTTTGGCACAATAATGGTAGGATGATTTTCAAAGATGCTATAACTTGCTAGTGGGGAAATAACCTCAGTCTCAATTTCTCCTTTGTCCCTTTTCTCCTTGATGCCATTAGATTACCTGCTCTGGAGGTATTTCAACAGGATTGTTGAAGCATATAAGTGAGTGGCAACATGCTCCATACATTTACTTATTTGGGAGGCCTATGGTATCAGCATGGTAGATCCACAAAAGGAGAAAAAGGGACAGAGAAAGAGACAGAGAGTCAACAGAGCATTGTGCATGAACACAACCTATAAAATTTAAACAATAGAAATGTATATGCAGTGACACATTATAAAATTTTTATCATTTATTTATTGATTATTTATTTGTTTGTTAAATTTATATGCTTCTCATGTCACCTTCAAGTGACTCTAATAGCAATAGCAATAGCACTTAGACTTATATACCGCTTTACAGTGTTTTACAGGCCCCTCTAAGCGGTTTATAGCATATTGCCCCCAACAATTTGGGTCCTCATTTTACCCACCTGGGAAGGATGGAAGGCTGAGTCAACCTTGAGCCTGGTGAGATTTGAACTGCCAAATTGCAGGCAGCCGGCAGGCAGCAGAAGTAGCCTGCAGTACTGCATTCTAACCACTGCGCCACCATGGTTATAACTCTTTATAGCTGTTTTCCTGTATCACTTTGAACACAAAACCTGCATGCTGGTTTGATACGCCAAAAAGGTTTATTTATGTCATTATATTGATATAGCGGCTCATCTCACAAACAAGTGACTCTTGATAGTGTACAACATGCAGCATACAGTATATGGCTTACAGCATATAACACTGCTCTAAAAAAAATTTTTTTTTTCTTTACCTTTCCATTCCCACAGATACAAAATATCCATACCTTCATGAATCACAGCAAATTACTTGTCAAATGACCAAAGTAAATTAATGATTGAGTCAAGAATTAAAATTGGTTAAAAGTGTGCAGGTAACTTTTAAAATAACACCACTACCAGCTAATCTGATTCTCATGTTTAAGTCCCATCCAGCAATAGCAATAGCAATAGCACTTAGACTTATATACCGCTTCATAGTGCTTTACAGCCCTCTCTAAGCGGTTTACAGAGTTGGCATATTGCCCCCAACAATCTGGGTCCTCATTTTACCCACCTCAGAAGGATGGAAGGCTGAGTCAACCTTGAGCCAGTGAGATTTGAACCGCCGAACTGCAGCTAGCAGTCAGCTGAAGTAGCCTGCAGTGCTGCACTCTAACCACTGCGCCACCTCGGCTCAAGCCTAGGAACAGGAAGATTCCATGTAAGTGAAATGATGAATTATGTACAGAGATGTGCAATCTCATTTTATCATTAATAGGTTTGCTATACATATGGAATCTAAAACTTAAAATCATTTCTGCATCAGGGGTGGGTTCCTCCTGGTTCGGACCGGTTCTCCCAAAGTGGTAGCAGCCCACTGGTGATGTCACAATGACATCACCGAACCGGATCAGTCGGTGCCGGTCCGTGGGGGCCGCCATCTTTTTAAAAAAAAAATTATTTTTTTTTCTTTCTGAGCATGTGCAGAAGCCGACTTCCGGCACTGTGCATGCGGTTGCCATCTTTTTTTCAGCTTTGGGGGGGGGGTTGTTGTTGTTTTCTGGATTTTTTGTTACTGCGCATGCCATGGCGCAGGAGGGAGCGAACCGGCAGCAAGGTAAATTGCAACCCACCCCTGTTCTGCATCTGCTTCAACTGTATGGTTTAATGGAAACAAGTTAGTGAAGATCAAAATTAGAGTGTAGTGAGCGATATTTTGTTGATTAATTTATATTTGCTCTTATATTTGATTTGGTTGTTCTGTGTATTTTCACCAAGCATATGATTTCAGATTATTCAGTCAAAGCATGAGACTGCTAATTTCAAAAGAGGCAATAGAAAGATCAGAGCTTTCCAGAAACTGGGATTGGGTTGAAAATATACAAAAGGGCAAGTAAATGAACAGTTATTCCATGCTTCCCCAAATGAAAATGAAGGATGAGATTGAAAAAGCAGTTTGATAAAATATGCAGAAGGATATGCTAAGAAATAGGCCTCTTGAATAGCTTACCTGGAATCAAAACTAAACAAACTGGTACATTTAAAGTGACTCTGTGATGAGTTGAAAAACAAGAGGAGAAATCACACTAGGGAGGGGAGAAAAAAAGTGACGACTCACAAGCCCAGTCCTATTAAATTTATTTGTGAAAATTTGACACTCAGGCATAACCTATTAGGTGGCAAAAATTGCAAATAGCAATAGCAATAGCACTTAGACTTATATACCGCTTTACAGTGCTTTACAGCCCTCTCTAAGCGGTTCACAGAGTCAGCATATTGCCCCCAACAATCTGGGTCCTCATTTTACCTACCTCGGAAGGATGGAAGGCTGAGTCAACCTTGAGCCGGTGAGATTTGAACTGCCGAACTGCAGCTAGCAGTCAGCTGAAGTAGCCTGCAGTACTGCACTCTAACCACTGCGCCACCTCGGCAGAAAACTATTTCAGATGTTGAAAATAAATGGACTACAAAGAGTTCTGAAAGTATCTGAGCCACTAAATGGCAAGTGAATTTCAAAATTAGCAATTATACTGCTATGAATTTACTCTTCAGTTATGAAATAATAGTGGTCTAACTATAAGGGGCCAATTAAAAATAATCCTGGAGTCACTGTAGTTCAATGAAATCATCTACCCCATGTACAGCTGCTCTGGAAAGAGCAAAGTTTTAGCTAGGGTTCATTGAAAAAGGTATAATAAATCAGCTGGTATTATGATATTCTTATACAAATCTATAATGTTAACATCGGGAATACAGCATCAGTTCTGTTTATTACATTTCAGGAAGGCTATCTTGAGATGGAGAAAATGCAGAAACTGTCACCTGTATTAGAATCAGTGGCTTTTGCTCGTGAGGGTAAAACAGGTAAAACACAAGACAGCCACAACCATGAGATGAGAGCCCTGCTCTTCTGTGGGGTGTGTGTGTGTACACATTAAAAAATGGGGGCCAGGACTCTGATTACACAGACACCTGGATCAGGGGACTTATGACTGTTTAACGTAGAGGAAAAAATACTTACGAAGAAATATGATTGAGGCTTATAAAATTATACATAGTAAAGAAAGCAAGAACTAGTAGTTTTTCTGCATTAACATTAGAATTAAAGGACTCCTTGTGAAGCTGACTAATAGAAGATTTAAAGCCAACAAGAAGAATTACAGCAAATGATAAACCCGTGGAAGATGTTGCCATAAAATATGATGATGGTTGCTAGCTTAGATAGCTTTAAAAGGACATTGCACAAATTCCAATAAAACAGGGCTTTTGGTGGCTACTAGCCATGGTGAAGGGTGCTATCTTGAGGTATGGAGGCAGATAGCCTCTATATTTGGGAGCAGTAGTGAAAGGCTGACTTGATCTGCAATCTCGTTTAGAAAGTGACTCATTTAGAATGGATGTGCCACCATTTGACATAGAATGTCAACTAGGTGAATCTAGGCCTGAATAGATTCTCATGTTCTCAAGATGTTCAGGACTCAGCCAGCTCTCATTTGTCATTGCTACTATGGAGACAAATAAAAGGCTTTGGAAGTTATAATCAAACAACCTGGAAGCACTGGATTGTATATAAATTTAATATATACATCTCCAAATAAAGCACAGCATTTTCATCGTACCTGTCCATTTTTTTCTGTAATGCATTGATGTTCAAGAAAGTGTTTTCATTTTAGTTTTCTTAACAGGTGGCAGAAGACACTACTATTTTTTAGAAAATTTTCCTACTTCAATATTTAACAAGCATTTTAGGAGTTTGTGGGAAAAGGATAGGTAGCAGTAGTAATAACTTAGGAAGATTGAGCTTCTATATCTTGGGGGGTGGCTGCCTATCCATTTGTGTGTGGGGGGGGGAACCCAGTGACTGTAAGCTTGTTAGGAGAATGAGATGACAACTATTGACACAAGGCATAATTTTTCCTTTAAAGTACTTTAGAGTAAAGGTGTTCTAGTTATAGGCCATAGGGCAATGTATTTTACTTGCAGTGTTCATGGTATACATTTTAAAACTGTCATTTAATAGACTTTGAAAAAGTAATGCTGATACTTGTATGCTTTGGTCTTGGAGAACATTCATGGATGAGCAAGAAAGAAAAAAAAACAAATGGATCACCAAAGGATACTTAACAGAGTATTTAATCAAGGTGCAAGTGGCCAGACTAAAATAAAAAGATGAAAACAAAGTTAAAAAGAGAACAACCAATAGCAAGGTAGATGGTTTCAGTTACAGCAGCAATGAGTGCACTATTGTAAGATCTAAAAGACCAGATTGGGAACAGAAGATCTTGTAGACAATCAATGTGTTACTAAGGGCAACACTGATATGATGGCACATAATCAATCAATCAATCAATCAATCAATGGTACTTGTCCAAGGTAGCCCTGTTGGTGGGCTGAAATAGAATAAAATGGTTTCTTAATTGTTTTACTACAGAACCGGATTTACAAAAAGTTATATTATCTTGTGTAATATTATATTACCCTGTCAAGACCTGTTCCAAATGTGATAAAGATGCTAGCATATATTCTTTGTAACAGCTTTCATTTCAGGAACAATGCCATCAGAATAAGTATAAATGGAGTTCAAGATACATCCCAGTGTCGTTTCACTAGAGTCAGATGTGGCTGAATGCAAATTATACACTGGAGATCTGAAAAGCACCCAAAGCTTTTCCTGTACTCTGCTCGGGAGGCAAATTATGTGAATATTATAATTGCACTCAGTAAGCGACAAGTGGAGGGAGTCCTTTGATTTTTGATAGTGCAACATATGGACAGAACAGACGTTTTACTTATACCAAAGCTCAATCAAAGCAGTCCCTGAAAACAAAGAGATGGTTTCCATTGATTTTCACGGACATTAGATCAAGCTGGCTCTTTAGGAAGGGGGAAAGAGAATTGTAAGAAATGGATAAACCCACTCAGTTGTAAAAATGTTTATGCCAAATGTATTAGCTCAAGATGTAACTGCAGTTTGAAAAATGATGGTAAATTTTATGGAGAAAGAATAAGTGAGGCTCTCTCCCACGCTCACCATGGAATTCAATAAGGATGAGGATCATTGCTTTCTTCCTACTTCCAGTATTTCAAATAGGTCTGGTCCTAGACTTTCTTTTGAATCAGGGTTGATCATTTCTTCCCCATGATTTCTACTTTGTCTGGATGCACTACGCTTATCACATGAGAAGTAAAACTAAGAAAAGTGGCTTTCAGAACAAATTATTCCAAAGCCCAACATCTATTAGGAGTTACCCAGACAGTTGCAAGAATATCCTAATCAACAACAAGCATTTCCTATTCATCACAATAGCACAACATCTTAGAGCATAATATCATAAGTCCAAAATATAGTTTTTGGGCTTGGCTTAGTGTTGGGAAGAAATCCATGAAAATGAATAACAAACATCTATGTGTTGGTGTGTGTATGTAAATAACTTATAAATAAATTGATAGATTGTTGCAATATCCTTCCTGTATTAGTCAAAGAATAATTCTCACGACAAAGAGTGACTGATTTCACATACAGAGTTCTCATCTCATAATGTGTTTGGTTGGGGCTTAGAGTGATGTATCAATCAATGTTTGATAACCATTATAGCCAATCATGATGACTAATAAACATACATGGGCAATGTGTAAACCGAGCAATTTATAAAATATGATTTATTCCTAGTTTTATGTATGAACTAAGGCTACTATGGCTAGTTTAACAAGCAATACTTAAAGTTAATTGTGGCTTTTAAATATTAAATTCTGTCATAGTTTCTGTAAAGCAACAATAGCTCTAATAAACTGCTGATCACATCCAGCGCCTTAGTCCCTATATCCAAAAGACTTAGATTGTACCAAAAAAATTTCACTGAGAATCGATGGTGTGGTTTGTCTATAAGATTAGAGGTTAAAAGCTTTGTTAGGAGACTTGTGTTAACAAATTACAGTGGTTGGAGGTTCTCATTCTCATCTATCGCATGTTTCAGGGAAATAAAATTATCAAATATGGCCCTTGATCAGTAAAAAGTTACCTACTCCTGAATTAGAGAATAGGAAAAAGAATTCAAGCAAAAAAATGCTGCTATTGCAACGTTAACTCCTGTGAGATACTAAAAATGACAGACCAACTTCATAGCTTGCAATGCATTTCATCTCATGGATTCCTATTTTCAAATTGTTAAGGTCTGTATGGAAAGAGCATTTTAAACATCAAACAACATTTTAATCTGAAATCCATAATTTATCTAGTTAAATCCCAAACCTACCATCCAGCTTTATATTCTGGATTGTTCCAAAGAAAGCTTTGGCTGAAACTTTGCTCAAATGCCTGTCACTTGATTGCAAAGCAGAGTGCCTGGAGGGTTCCCCATCACAAGTGTTTCTGATGGTTGGGATTGGTGGTGGTTTTTTTTTGTGGGTTTTTTTTTTGTTTTTGTTTTGGTTTTGGCACCTGGTTTTATCTGGGCCCCTTCGCTGCTGCTGGGAATGTGCCCTGGCTTTGCCCGACTGCTCTCCCCTATCACCCCTCTGACAGATTAAAACACAACAGGGTCTGTTGGATGACTGACATGTCTCTCCCCCATCTGACTCTGAAAGGACTTCATTTAGCAGCCCCGCAGTTCAGGCTTTTGACTGACAGATTGCGGGGGGGGGGGGGAAAGACATTCAGTTCCATTAAGTTCAGTAACTGCTGCAGAACAAAATGCCTTGCTCTTGCCCTCTCTCCTCTCCCCCCTCTCGTTTTTTAAATAAAGAAGAAAGAAGGAAGGAAGAAAGAAATAGAAAAAGAACTGTGGAAAGTGGGGGCATAAGCTGAAAAGAAAGGGAGGGGGAGGAGAATGCTGATCCTTTTCAGGTTCAAAGACAGCCTTTCTCCTTGCATTCCGTCTATCAATTAGGGCAGCATTCCCAGAGGGAATACAGACCAGCTCTCATTGGTGTCATTCAACTGCCAATCTTCTTGACATGAACACCACAGGGCCTCATGTTGCGCTGCGGAAGCTGTCCGTCAGGCAATCAGCAGCTGCTATGACATCATCTGCAATGTTTCTCCACAACTCTTATGAAAAAGAAATATATAAAATGAGTCAGAACTTCCCTTCGCAGTCAGGATTAATATTTTTCTTTTGTATGACTCTCTCTTTCTCTCTCTCTTGTCCACATATACCTGGAAACACAGTATTTGGGGGAGGGAGTATTTTTCTCAGGCTGTTTTAATTAATTGCCACTAGATCTGATAATCTTAGTCCCAATCCAACTATTGGGCAATATTTGGGGAAAGCTGCACTGGGAATTCCAATATGGCAACTATTTTGTGGGTACTTGAGAGTAGGAAAGGGGCAATTGTTCCTTTTGGTTCTGAGCAATTATCTAGTTCAGATTTGGTTGTCCTTCAGATTCCTAATCTATTTGTAAAATATTAGACATTTTTCAATAGTAATAAAATAGAGCTACAATTCATGATAATTTGAGCCAGAAAAGACAATCCAGAAAAATGTTGAAAATTACAATTCAGCAACATTTAAAAGGCTACAGGTTCTCTGATTGGTTTATTTTAGAATAAAAATTTGAACATTGAAATTAAAATCTGTTCCTCATATACATATGATCAACAACATAGCCCATTGTTATGGCAGCAGATCAGAAATTGATTCAGTATTCTGTTTTATTTTTCTTCCAATTGCAGCAAACCTAAGGCACAATACAAAATTTCCGTAATTAACATTTATTAACAGATAGTATTCATTTAGCTACTGATTCATTTAGCAATCATTCACATTTAGAACAGTGATGAAAAAGTAATTTCACAACCATATTTATATTTGCAACCTTCACTAGTCTGGAAAGCAAAGGAAAAGTTAAGTAAGTTCAAAAGCACAGTCACATTTTCATTTAGCAACCGCTTTGTTTAACAACTAAATTGCCAATCCCAATTGTGGTAGCCAGATGAGGAGTGCCTGTACTCTTCCCTATAATTCAGCTTTAAAAATTAATGTTTTGTGAAAGGAAAGGAATGGGGAAAAATAACTATTAGTATTAGAAGGACCTAGAGGGTGGGGCAGCCAAGCTTAATGTTAAGATACTAGGCTTGTCGACTGGAAAATTGGCAATTAAAGACCTAAGTACCACATGAGGGAGTGAACTTCTATTATACTTGTTCCCAGCTCTTGCCAATCTTGCAGTTCGAAACCATGCAAATGCAAGTAGTTACAGTAAATAGATGCATATCAGCATATAGTCATGCCAGCCACATGGCCACAGAAGTATTTTCGGACAACACTTCAGCTGTAAATCGGAAATGAGCATTGCCCCCTAGAGTCAGACATAACTGGCAATGTTTTTATTAGAGGGAATCAGTTCTCCATGTCTTCTGAAGGATCAGGAAATGATTGTATTCCATCATGCCAGTATGCTAGATATTTGAAGCAATCTTAGCATCATAAATGTAGTTGAGGGACTGAGGTTATTTATGTACATTGTACGTAAGTTTCCTTCATTAAAAAAATGTCTATTGCCTATTTCACAGGACTCAAGCGGTTTAATATCCCAAACTGAAAACTACCTAAAGACAGCTTACGTAATCGTTAATCCCCAAGTGTGAAGTGAATGGTCCAAAGCAGTGTTTATCAACCTTAGCAACTTTAAGATGCATGAACTTAAACCCCCAGAAATGCAGGAGTTGAAGTCCACACACATCTTTAAATTATTAAGTTTGAGAAATACTGGCCTAATATGTCTTCTTAAAAGCCAAAAACTTACCTGGGGAAAAAGTTGATCTAAAACACTTGTAGAGTCATAAATAAGAATACTTGGTGAATATCTGATCCCCTTTTCTTATCCTCAATTTCAACTTTCAGCATCCCCTCCTGGGACACTTCAAAACTTATCAGGATAGACAATCCTCAGATCATATCTGAGAGCTGGGAATTTTTGTGATTGCAATACCTGACATCAATTAAGAATACATTTGCATTGTGAATTAGGCAGTTGTCAAACTGATGGTAAGGCAAATTTTGGAAATTATATTTGAATGTAGTTTTTTTGAAAACATTTACTAGTTAACCAACCTAAATGTGCTTTAAATTTTAAGTTGTACAGAATAAAAAGAAATTAAGAAAACAAATTAGAATTATAGGTGCCTGTTCTAAACCAGAATAATTAAAAAATGATGAAGAAATATAAACTTTGATTGGCACTTATATCACAATGTTACATGCAAGTAAATCAGAGGTGCGTAAACTTGTGAGGTGGCTCATTATAACTAACATCTCTCCTATTATCTACTTTTCTTGTTTAGTTCTGCTTTTTGTAGTTTTTAATCTTTTTAATAATTATTATATAATGTTTTCATTAGGGTTTGTTTCATATGCATTATTTTATGGATTTTTGTATTCCTCTTGCAGTCACTTTCCATGACTGCAATTAATTAATTAAGTAAATGACAAAGTTTGCATCGCAATGTTGTGATACATATTTCATTATTTCCTCCCCTTGCTCCAATAGATGTCAATAATTGGATTCTAACAATCACAGCCATTAATAAAAATGTTTGGAATTGGAGTTTGTGAGATTTTTTCTGAGGATTAAATTATTGTTAATTGTTGTAATTTTTTGTGTTTGTGCTTCTTTCCAAATGTTATTCCAAAGAACTGCTTGAGAAATGGAATTGAGGAGAATACTACATGGTATAGACAAGTGGGGCAAAAATAATTCAAGCATCAGGGTTCAATCCATCTCATCCACTTATGCATAAATAAAAGTAAAAAGTAGCCATAAAACAAATATGCAGAAATCTTGTATATGGTGGAAGAAATTATTCCCAAAACCAGAGATTTTGATTGGATTCTGTTAATTTCAAAGCTCTTGTTGAGGTAGGATCTTTTTCAAAGAAATCATTCAATCCATGAAAGAGATAGAAATATCCTGACTTTTTTAATCTGGAAAATTTTCCTCAATGCTTGTTCATAGCTGAAATTGTCCATGTATGATTTGTATGTTATTAGACAATGCATCATCTGTCAATCCTGAAGCTGACCTGGCTGAAGCCATCTTGGAGCTTCAGTGTTGCCACACTGGAACGAGGGATAGGGAGGGGGGATTAGAGATAGCTGGGGATTTGTAGCCAAAATAAAATAGTTTCTCTTGGGAACCAAGGACATTCTCACACCTGGCCGGAGGAAAGAGGAGTGATGTCACCAGACCAGCGGACGCTGCATTGATTGGGCCATGTGACTGATTGTTTGGGACTGTGGGAAAATCTTTTACTTTTAATTAGGTGAAAACCAAGGGGCCTTTGGTTTTCACCAGATATGTGCCAATTTGATATTTCCAATAAAGCTATTCTTTGAGGAATCTACCTGCCTCGGAGTTCTTGCTTGCAATGGATCTATTATTTGGAACCCTGACATTATCATTTCAGAGAAACAGAAGGACTATGGGTGAGCAAAAAAGCAGTGGAAGCAGGACTGACTTCTGATTTTCTGCTGGCTTCTCCATTGTCTTTCATTGTAGGAAGCTGACAAGAAGCATGGGACATGACAATCACGAGACCGCGTTGACTGCAGCAGCATGGTACCACTGAAGTGACTACAACTTTGCCAAGTTTCAATTCAACTGGAATAATGGATCCTGATTTTGGGTGCATTGTGTAAGTTAGACCATCTGAAACATCCTGATTCAAAAATTGTTACTCTATGATGTATTATTTTTACAAGCTGAAGATTACAAACAAGTTAAGAAAGTTGTGGCTGAATAGCTAAGAACTTTAATATACTACTACACCAGATAGGAGAGGTTTAGTGGTATATAGATACTTCCATTAATTAAAGTTCTGTATTATTCAACCACAACTTTTTTAAAAGTAACAGAATACTTTAGTATTCAATTTCAAAACATGGAGAAACATGGACTTCATCAGCGTACAACAACCACATACATACATTGCATTCCCAATTTTAAATTATAATTAGGGAAAGACTTCAATAGCAATCTAGTTTTGCTTAAATATATATTTTGAACTGAAGTGGAGAAATCTGTGTTACTGAAATGGGACAGCATCACCTCACATTGAAACAATGAATTCCAATGGATTATGAGGAAATTTAACGTATTAACACAAACTAACATGAGTAAAATGTGTTCATCTTATAATAACCTCATACTTATACTTTAAAGATAAATTATTGATTGGCCCATTTCTATAGTATACAAACAGCCCCTAAATTTAAATAAGTTTAGGCATTAGGACTTATTCCAGACATTCCATTTGATTCATGTCAACTTCACTCAGATCAGTTAGGGAGAAAAATATTTCTTGTCAACATAGTAAATACACTGTGGAGAGACATTACAGGAGACGTAAATTCTCCAAGTCCTTATTTTCTATTTGAAAAATCAATTCATTTGGGATATAAGTAAGTTTGCTTTTTCCACAAGGAGTGATATGAGTAAATGTCAACTAAATTTAAATCTACTAAAGGTTTATTGGACTATATTTAATCAAACTTGAAAATCATAAATGTTCATTTTATATTCACTTGATGTTTACAGATTGTTCTGACAATTCAATTTGCATATGCTGTCAAGGAGATGACAAAGAAAACATGCACCCTCAAAATTGTCTTGGTATTTGCAAATATTATTAGTGTAGAAAAGACATTTAATCGCAGGCTTGAGTGAGCAAACATTTGAAGTTGAAAGTAACATTTTTAACAGTGTTTGATGTTAAGAGGGCTTTTCCTGCCTTCGCTTGAATAGTCAGAATGTCTGTGGAAATTAATCAATTCAATTCCAAGTTAGCAGAATGTTACATGCATTTGCTCTCATGTGTTTGTCTGCATATTTGATGCTGAATGAAAAACTTGAATAACTAAAAAGTATGCTTTGTTTTCAGACAGGTTTTGCATTTATGCCCAAAATAGTCAATAAATGCCTGAACAATCCTTATCTAGGCATTCCCCAGGAAAAGGACTTTTGTCAGGAAGTTTAATAAAAGAAAACTACATTTTGAACAAAGTCAAATGCAACAAGTTTCTGAATGTTTCCATCAATAGATTCCATCTTAATTGTTCTTCTGTTTCTCACACACTAGAGGCAGCATTTGCCACGAGAATTTCGTAGATCAATTCACAGGGCTTTTTTGTTTGTGGCTTATAAAAAAACAAAAAACAAAACCTCTACTGTTTAGATTCTCAATCCACAGTTATACGAAGAAGTGGTAACTATATGAAGAAGTATCAATAACAATAAACTTTATTTATACTGTATCAGCATCTGGACCTGCAATGAGATACAGTAGAATACATCAGCACATTTATATTCAATACTGATATAAATTTGGCTAAAAGCAGCATGCATGCTCTTATTGCTTTTTATAGTCACCACAACTCTGTGAAGTAGGAGAGGCATATAGTGATAGTCCCCAAGATGGAGAAATCTAGCAATATGCCTCAGTGAACCTTTCCTTGATCATGCCTGACATTTTAATCAATAATATAAACTCAAAAATAGGCTTCATGGGTTTTTTTAATAAAACATGGGGGAGGGTGAAACAAAGCACTTCTCCCCAAAATGTATAAACATAGAAAATCCCAGTTCTGTTTAGACTTTCATCCACTCACTGCAACCCAATGACCAACTTTAGACCTTCGTCCCACTCACTGCAACCCAATGACCAACTACAACAAATTTAGTGAGGTCCCATAATCTATTGTCCTTCCTTGCTGCTACAGAAGCGTATTAAGAGCAGCAAAAGTAAACCTGGAAATTAATCCTAAAGGAAATGAAAATGAGGTTTTTGGTGGCTTCTTGCAAAAACACAGAAATATGCCTTGTTTCTGTTTTTGGGGGATCCTCTTCCCCATTAAACATTTCTAACTGCAAAATACAATCTATTGTTTCTAAGGAGAAATAACAATACTTTCATATAATATACTTATCCAGACTTAACAACTGTCAATAAGAAAAACAAAAAAAGTCTGGATAGTGGACGTGGCAGTATCTGGAGACAGCAAAATAGAAGAAAAAGAACTGGAAAAGATAATGAAATACGAAGACCTGCATGTAGAAGTAGAATGACTATGGCAAAAGTAAGCAAAGGTATTGCCAATAGTAATAGGCACCTTGGGTGCAATCTCAAAACAACTTGTACACCATTAGCACTGGCAAAATCACCATCAGTCCATTGCAAAAGGCAGCTTTACTTGGAACAAATTGTATCTTGTGTGACCATACCTTTAACACAGGGGTGGGTTCTAACTTACCTCGCCACCAGTTCGCTTCCTCCCGTGCCGCGTGGCTGCATGTGCATTGCATGCGCATGCGCAGTGCCAAAAATTTGCAAACTTTTTTTAAAAATGCCGAAAACAAGATTGTGGCACATGCGCAGTGCCGGGGGCTCGGCTTCTGCACATGCGCAGAAGAAAAAAAAATAGCAAAAAATTCCCCCCAAAAAATTCCCCCCAAAAAAATTCCCCAAAAAAGATGGCGGCATCCATGGACCGGCACTGACAGAACCGGCTCTGTGATGTCACCAGCGGTTTGCTACCAGTTCTATAGAACTGGTGCAAACCGGGAGGAACCCACCTCTGCTTTAACACCATCAAAGAATAACATCTGCCTACCACAAGTCTTTGGGAAGGACTTCATAGGTGGACAAAAATGCAAAATCTAGTCTAAACTGTTTGACAATGCAATGAAGCATAATATCAATTATTATTTTATGACAGAAACTAGAGAAAATCCAATTGGTTATAGTTATGTCCTGTTATTTAAATAAATTCTGGCAATGTTTATTTGTTTGTTTATGTTCCACCCATTTTACCTTACTACACATTGAAATAATTAAGCAAAAATAACAACAGTAATAAATATGTAAAAATATTGGATTGCAGTGAGTGGGATGAAGGTCAAAAGTTAACACAGTTGAGATTTTCTGTTTGTAAATTTTGGGGAGGAGGCTACACAAAGTGCATGGGGAGAGGTAGGGTCTTTCCTAATCCAATAGCCACCTCCAGAACGGTGCACATCTGTTAGGGGTCCTAGGCCAGCTGGCAGAGCCAGATCCTCAGCCATTTATGGAAGGTCAAACGGGTGGGTGAGAAGATCCAAAGGGCCGGAGTCAAAGCAGAAAAGGTTCTTCTCCTGATCCTGTCAACAAAAATTCCTGGATTGATGGGGTCCACCGCATGCCGGCACAGATGGAACGGGCCAATTTCATTGGGGTGAGATGGTTCTTCAAATAACCTGAATAATATTCTCTATTATTTAGATATTATATTGAATCCTATCCCCAGTTCTTTATTATAGTCTTCTACATCAAATGCAAACTTCAAAGAGTTCATTTTGTCTAATTTCCTTTTGACTTAACTGTACCCTTGCATCACTCTTGAGCTACAGTAAAAGAGTCACGGGGGCCTTTCCCTACTAGGACCTAATCAGAGTACAAATATACCTTGGCATTCTCTTTTATTCTGCCATGTCCCTATGATACTGCCTTTATCTCAACTCCAGTTCATGATGAATAAAAGAGAAAGGTAAAATAAAATTAAAATAAAATTATCCTTTTTATTCAGACACCACCCAAAGGCAACTTCAAGATGTAAGGTTTTGTGACTCATCCCCTTGAAGGAAATCAGCTGCCTGAGCCCAGGAAAATACATCATTGTTTTAAAGAGCTAAAACTTAGTGATGCTTCTACTCTAACATTCATTTGAATGGGAAGTGAGGCAATTTCAGGCCAAGCAGCAATGAAACATTAGAGGATGGCTGTAGGTACCACATGACCACCTAGTCTGCTGATAAAGTTAAACTAAATTTCACTTCCTGACTATGGCTTTTGTATCTGCAGTCTGAAGAGGGGGTTGTACTTAACTTATCTTTGCCTCCAGCAACACTTACATGAAAGAAAATGAACTTCTGTTAATTTTATTCTCCATGGTTCTCCACGGTCAGCTTCGTGCTTTTGTGGTTGCCAAACATGCTGCATTCCTGTTTACAAAGCAGTAATTTAAGTGACAGATCTTTTGAGTAGAAGGCATGTCATTTGTCATGGACTTCATGGGAATGAAAAAAAGCAGGGGGGTGAGTTTCTGGGCTTCTTTAAAAGTCTTGCATTTGTAATATAATCTGATGTTGTGCATCAATTCCATTGCTCCCAGCATCTGAGGCATGGACATCTGAAAATAATACAGGGCCCTGAGCAAAATAGCTATGTGCCTCAAGAAAAAGACATGATTGTTTTCACTGGGCTGTGAGTTTTAACTCTTACCTGAGGCAATGCGGGAAGTTTATCTGCACCCTCCCCCCATGAAAATTGATCACACCTGTTTTCCAGACTCTTTTGTAAATGGCATTCAGAAGATTCCACCCCCCACCTTCCCCTATAATTATACCCATCTTCCATATTCATTTTTTTTCTTTCTGTCTTAGACAAATTCTAAGACTTCTCTCTTGCCAAAAATTTGCAACAAATTACCCTGTTCTATTTTTTGTGGGTATTATTGTATGTTTATTTAATCATAGAATATATGAGAAGATAATGCTTTCTCAGGATTCATATAAGAGCCATTGTATAGGAAAGTAATGTCCTGAAAACTTCCAGATTAGCAGTTCTTACTACTCAAAATATATTGTATAAGAATTCTATCTTTTCATAGATTTTCTGTGATAAGGAAAAAGCTATAACAGTGGGAGGAAAACAAGTTGTTTACAAACAAAAGACATTTTTCAGACTCTTCTCTAAAATTTCATGAATGATTTCATGAAACTTTATCTAGAAGCTTCTAAGATTAATTCATTAGGAAGTGTATGAAGATAGAATTGTAAATGGGATTTACATTTGGTGTACATTTTACATGGTCTCTTACATGGTTGATTCTGCTACATCACTTAATTTACTCCAAACCACATTTGTCGTATATTTGTCATCTACTGAAACCCCTATTAAACAGCTTCTTATATCTCAGGAGAAGTAGATACCAATCACAGAAAGTGAAATTTTATTTGTGTCTGTCCAATCATGGAATGCTCTTCCCAAGGAGCCTTGTCTATGACTATTACCATTGTAGATTACTGTACAGGCAATAATTTTTTATTACGGTATCTTAAATATAATTGGCTTAAGTACTCTTAATATTATGTAAATAATATACAAAATGGATTAATTTTATGATTGTGAATATATTATATGATTGTAAAATAAAAATATACTTTCAATTAGGCAATAATTACTTTATTCATGATTTCTACTTATGATTATATAGTACAGTTGTGCACTATGGTTACACTAAGTCAATTTATTAAGTTGAGTTATGCAATAAACTTGTGCACATAGCTACAAATGCTTCCATATTCCATTCATAGCTTATCAGAACATAGCCCCAAAGTCTTTAATTAAACATTCTTTTGTATGTAATAATGTTTTTGCATCAAAGAGAGGAAGTGATAGAAGAGGTAATGTTCATTGCAAAATGCTGTGGTAGCCAACAATATGGCAGCTTTTAAAAAACTGATAAAAACTGATGACTACTAATCATGAAAAAAATTATTACATCAATTCCATAGTGGCCAATATGTCTCTCAATCCCTACTGCTGGAGGCAGGGGTGGGTTCCTCCCGGTTCGTACTGGGTCGCCCGAACCGGTAGCGAGGCGCTGGTGACGTCATGATGGCGTCGTGGACCCGCCTTGGTCAGTGCCGGTCCGTGGGCGCCGCCATTTTGTTCCGGGAATTTTTGGCGGCTTTTTTACGTTTTGGGCTGTTTCTGCTCTGCTGCTGCTTTGGAAAGGGCCCTCCCACCCGCCCCCGTGTGAAGGCTGTCCTTTATTCTTCGTCCAAAGCACAGCTGATCAGCTCCTCAGCTGTGTTTCGGGCAGATTATAGTCACTGAGCATGCGCGGACACAGAATTGTACCGGGGAGCGTGCGCACGCGTAACCCTAAGCCACGCCCACAGAGTGGTAGCGGAAATTTTCGGAACCCACCCCTGGCTGGAGGACACATATGAGATGTATTAAAGTGAAAATACACTCTCAGGATTTCCCATACAACTTGTTGTGAGAACAAAATGCTATATCAGAGAGGATTTTGAACTGATCCAGCAGAGTTCTTTCTGTATTTCTATATAGGATAGGTTTGTTTACAAAGAACCCAACATGCTTTGGTGTCTGAAGGAGATTTTGTACAAGTAAAAGTGGTTTTCTTCTTCTCCAAAATATGAATTACTTTCCTTTAGCAGTGCTGCATTGCATCAGCCCCAGGTTTTTCTCCACTTCATTAAAAACACACACGCTCACAGGAGTTCACTAAATATTTATGAATGTAATTTATGACTGTGAATTGATGCCTTTTTCCAGAACTAAAAGGATATCTGTGTGTGGCCAAATCCATCCCCCGCCCCTTACACACACACAAATCTGTGACAAGCTCAGAAGTATGGAGGTGAATAGCAACTTCACATTAATACTGAAAATCTTCACCTGGAAAAGAACTGAACAGCACCCAGGCCATTTAAAATCTCATTTAACTACTTAGAAAAGAAGTAGAGGGCACACGTTCACTATTTCAGATCAATGTTATTAAGATCAACCAATTGATTTTGTTGCCTCACAAAGGACAAAATGGTGTTCATTCCATCGATAAAATCCAACCAGACTGGCAATCGGATTTTATTTAATCTTCATTCTCAGGAGGGTGAGAGTCCACACTAATGAAAATGGCCATGTTGCCTGGAACAAACTACCCTCAAAGAGTGAGAAATAGTGCCCACCATCTTTGTTTTGACCAACCCTGCAGACTCCCCTGGGTCTATCTCTCCCTAATAGTCGATCTGATTCTTAATATCATATCTAATATGATATTAGAAGAGCCGAGGTGGCGCAGTGGTTAGAGTGCAGTACTGCAGGCTACTTCAGCTGACTGCTAGCTGCAGTTCGGCAGTTCAAATCTCACTGGCTCAAGGTTGACTCAGCCTTCCATCCTTGCGAGGTAGGTAAAATGAGGACCCAGATTGTTGGGGGCAATATGCTGACTCTGTGAACCGCTTAGAGAGGGCTGTAAAGCACTGTAAAGCGGTATATATAAGTCTAAGTGCTATTGCTAAATATGATATTTTCAATTCATGGTATCTTTATTTGTTCATTAGGACTGAGATCCCCAACACTATGTACCAAAACAAGTAGTTTGTATAGTATTTTGAATTGGGGATAGGCCAAATTAGAAATTTTTCATCAATTGAATTAAAAACTACCTAAATTTCCCACAATTTGTGCTGGAGACAGCCACACCAAAAGATCTTGCTCTGGCCTTTTGTAAAGAAGAAGACTCCTGAAAAGAAAATGTCACCAAACTTTGATGAATGTGAGATGCAGGTGTTTCCAAGAGCTAGAAGTGAGAACTTCTTTGTTTCAGCTCCCCTATATAATAAAGGTTGAATGATTCTTAGGTCACCAAAGAAGTCTGGCTTCCAAATCACCTCCAAAAGTGGCAACAAAATTGTAATTTTTAAAGAAACAACAGGGTGAAATTCTTAAATACACAGAAATCAATAATGTTAATTTAGGAATCAATAATGTTAATTGTATTTCATAATAATGAATGTTGATTCAATTTAAAATTTAAATTGAATTGATTATAGTTCTGGATGTGGTTCTGTTTCTTGTTTTCTTCCTACTTTTTGGAATACAGTTTTCACCTTATTCCTCAGATCAAAGGCATGCCTACTATGGAGGTTAGATTACTCCCACTGGATCTGTAATAGTTTTCTCACACCATATATTGGAGAATAACAAATTTAAGAAAACTAAGTTCTCATTCCAACCTACTCAAGTTGATCAAAGGGCATCCTGGATTGGTAGGGCTTATTTGAATAACAATTTTTCCCAGCATGTAGGGCTGCCAGATCTCAGTTGCAAAAACAGAAATGACCACTAGATAGCACCAAAGAGATACATAAAATTTTCACTCTTGGCTGCTGCCTAGTGTGCAGCTGAATTTTTGCAGTCCAGACCTACTAGCTTAGCACTGGCATGTTTGGTTTGTTTGGTTTTACATACATGTGGGTTGTTCATTGATATCAGTGCTCACAATAATATCATGAATAAATGATTATTTCTTTCTCTTTCACACTTTACAATATAAATTTTGTAATACATTTAAAAACAAATGCCCATATGTTTATGATGTATCATTCCATTTGGTAGCTGTTTTTCCAGGCTTTACGCTACTCCATGTTTTATTATGGCACCAAACATGAAATAAGAACAATTAATTCCTAACAATATAACTATTTATCTGTTCTTCTTATGGTTACAATGCATTAGGGTGGCATAAACTGCATTTTTTTCAACAAAAATATCCAATTTCTTTGTAGCCTTTTCAAATCAGTTTGAAAAAAAGTAAACCAAATTAAAAAAATATCCTTTTGCAGAACTTGACTCTCAAGTTTACATCTGATGCAACTTAAAATGGCCGCAAGACTAAATCATGACCCTTAGCCATAAATATTTGCATATTTTAGCTTGAACAGACTTTTAAATCAAGAAGCTGCCTTTTTCCGTGTTCTGTGGATATATGAGGAGAAAGGATTTGTTTTAGAAAGCAATTTAAGCATTTATCAAGTGGCTGTGCTCTTGCCTCTTTAAACACTCCTGATTCTAAATCAGTTTTATGGGATGCTGTTTCTTCTAATAATGCCGGAAAAAATTGTAATCTATGGGAATTCATGCTAGTCATCTTGTCTCTGGTTGAAGACTCTAAATATCTGTTCAACAGTTAATTCTTCTGCATTAAATGTCTGTAGATTACAGAATCAGGCAGTTTTTTCCTTTCTTTCTCCCACATAGCAAATTGCTTATCATAAATGTACAAGTAGCACCTTGTTTGGCTGAAATGAAAAACAGACACATTTGGTAAGTTCTAAAAAGCAGCTATTTTCCTTTCAGAAAAGTCTGACAGATCTCTGAGATGTCTGCCTATCAACGCCTTCCACCACCACCATCCCCCCCAAAAAACCTTTCCATTTTCAGACATAGTATTTAGAATTTGACTGATTTTCTGCTGAATGGGTAACTTTCAGAAGCAGGAATAGCTTAGGATTTGTAGGCATGGTATTCATTTATTTAAATTAACTCTGGTTTTTGTTATTGTTTAGAATGAGTTCTTTGGCTGGAGTCAAATCTGTCATTTTTCGACAATCTGATTGAGAAAGCAGTGACAGGACAAATCCATTTTCAAGGACACAGCAACTTTTTGTCTGTTCCTCTTATGGGTACATCCCATTCGCATAGCATAAATTATATTTTTCACCAAATTTGTACAATTTCTTTGTAGCCTTTTCAAGTTAGTTTGTAAAAAAAAAAATGAAACAAATTAGAAAATGTCTGAGCGCTCATAGAGGAATCTGGTTTTCTGGATCTATTTTAATCTGACTAAAATCAGTTCATGGCTTGAAGATATGTTGATTACCCTGCTGGATGATATTAGGGACATTGAGGAAGTAACCTGTCCCTAGTTGTGTTCTTAGATCTCTAAACCAATTTTTTATATCACTGTGCATGATAACATCCTGGAACACTTTAAGGAGCTGAGAATTCAGAAAAGGATAGTTCTGCTCTTATCTTCAAAGCCAGTTTTAGTCAGAAATACAAATCGTCCTTGCTTAAGGACTTTGTTCAGCAACATTTGTTCAGCAACTATTTGAAGTTATGATAGCACTGAACAAGAGGGACTTACGACAGGTCCTCACATCTGTGGCTATCTCCATGGTCAAATAATCACTATTTGTGACTTTCACTTCCAGTTTTTGATAAGCAAAGTTAATGGGGAAGACCAGCGAATGATTGCAAATGGCTATCATGTGACCTCAGAATACTGCAACCACACAGGATTTGCCTAACAACAGCAACTGGAACTGCTGGAACTCCTGCCATAAGTGAGTATAGTTACATAATGTGGTGTCTTATTACCGCATTGCTTAAAGAAGAGTTCCTGATCCCAGTTGCCATTGCTAAGCAAGGACAATGTGTCCTGCTTCCTCTGTTGTGCAAGATTCTTCCATTCTGTCTGTGTCTATGTTCTATTAGATTTCTAAATTATATCCAGGATACTTTTTATACTTATATGACTTAGCCCTGCCCTGCCCTCATGCTGTAATCAGAAAGCTACAATTTGTGAACAAAGGCAAATAACAGGAACCTGAGCAAGGGCAGAATAATCTCAGCAGACTTCAGACAGCCTAAAGAGGGGACTCAGTAGCCACATGAGGCTTAGGGCCTTAGGCAGATCAACCAGGGTATTGTAGTAGTTAAGGTGCTGGACCAGAACTAGGGAAGCCCAACTCAAGTACATCTAGGGCAGGGGTGTCAAACTTGATTTCATTGAGGGCTGTATCAGGGTTGTGTTTTACCTTGGGGGGCCAGGGTGGGTGTGGCCAGCTCGACGTCACTCATGTTGGGGGCGCCTGTGGTGGCTTGAGAGTTCTTGAGTGCACAACCTTTCTCTTTCTTTCCTAGTATGTATAGATTATCCTGCTTAACACCTCGTGTACGAATTCTTCCACCTTTCCTTATGGTGTATTGTCCTCCAGCAAACAGTATTTCATACCCCTGGCTATCTAAACTTGAAATATTTAATAGATTATGGTGTAATTCCGGTACATACAATACATTGTCTAATGTTTCCCCGATCTCAGGTACATAGACTTTACCTTCCCCTTTAACAGCAGACCATTGTCCATTAGCCAAACTGACAAATGTTTGCTTAGCTGTGGTGGCTTGAGAGTTCTTGAGTGCACAACCTTTCTCTTTCTTTCCTAGTATGTATAGATTATCCTGCTTAACACCTCGTGTACGAATTCTTCCACCTTTCCTTATGGTGTATTGTCCTCCAGCAAACAGTATTTCATACCCCTGGCTATCTAAACTTGAAATATTTAATAGATTATGGTGTAATTCCGGTACATACAATACATTGTCTAATGTTTCCCCGATCTCAGGTACATAGACTTTACCTTCCCATTTAACAGCAGACCGTTGTCCATTAGCCAAACTGACAAATGTTTGCTTAGATGGTCTCAAGCCAGAAAACATTTGTGGGTCATTTGCAGGGGTGAAATGCTCCCGGTTCGCTCGTACCTGTCGGTCGCCATAAAGCCGGTCACCAAGGTAGCGTGAGGCGCCACCCACCCGCCCGGACGCCGCCATTTGGGTTCTTTTACCCTCTGCGCATGTGCAAAGCATTCTGTGCATTCGCAGAGGGTAAAAGAACCCAAATGGCGGCATCCAGGCAGGTGGGTGGCGCCTCGCACTACCTTGGCGACCAACTCTATGGCGACCGACAGGTACGAGCGAACTGGGAGCATTTCACCCCTGGTCATTTGCAATATGCTGACTCACCCCACTGTCCAACAACCAAGTGTTTCTAGTGTTCTCTGATGATGTTGCTGCCAGGGAAAAAGATGATGATGACGGACCACTCCTCATGGGTTGAGTAGCCCTACGTCCTTGTTTCACTGCTCCTCTGTTTCTCATCTCAGGGCAGTGTCTCTGGAGATGCTCTGTAGAACCACACATGAAGCAATGTTTCACGGTCTCAGCTGCTCTGCTAGCATTTTGGGATGTTGCAGTTGTTGGCCTGGCCTGAGCATTATCTTCTCCCCTTCCTAGTCGCTTCTCCAGCCATTTCTGTTCTTCCTCCAGCAATCGGCCAGTCAAATATATCATGGTTAAGTCCCTCCTTGCATAGACTCTAGGCTAGTCACGAGAACGTCCCATGAAGTGTCTAACGAACTGAGCACCACATATACCTTGTGTGCCTCAGTAAACGTCATTCCTCTTTCCTCTAACTCCAGGAATGTCTTTCTCATAGCCTGCAGATGTGTGGACATGCTCTCCCCCAGTTTCAGTTGTGCTTTATACAGTCTCCTTGTCAGCAACATTTTGCTGCCCACAGTCTCTCTAACATACACACTGCGTAAAGCCTCCCAGCACTCTTTCACAAACTGGAGACCCCTCATGTGTATCAGCTGACTGTCCTCTAAATGCAGGATTATGCTGGCTAATGCCTTTTCATTCCTTCTCCGGTCTCCCTTATCCAGGACTGCTGGTGGATCAGTAACTATCATCCACAACTCCTCCCTTCGCAGGTACATTTCCATGTTTACATACCAGGAGAGACACCACGAAACCTCCTCCCATTACACTGATGCAATCCATGTTGCCTGTTTCCATTACAAGCACCAACCACTAACAAACCATGATGCATAACCCCTCTGACACTGGAGCAAGCTCTCAATGTGTTTCTCTTCTCTCTGGTCTCGCTAGTCACTCTGGGCTTCTCTCTGGTCTGGGCCCATAACTTGTCAGAGTGCGCATGCACAGCTTTACTACATGAAACAACCCAGAAGCAATAACAGCAAACAGAGGTTTGTAATAAATAGTGGTTTTATCTACAAAAGAATATATACTATACATACAAGTACTATAGGCAGAAGTCAAACAATCAGTAAATTACAGTAGCACAGTGAGAGCGAAACGCCCTAACAGGGCCTCTTCTTATGATACAGGCTTTTAAAGGGATAACAGCTAAAAACCTTGCTGACTCATTCCCATCATTACATCAGTGCATCATTGCGTCATCGTAGCAGCTGGTCAGCTCTTAAATCACTATCCTGACAATCTAACTATCTAAAGTAACACTTTCCAGCTTACAATAAAATCATAAATATAAAAACATTAAAATTAATAAAATTAAATTTGAAAAACTAGAAAACTAAGTGCAAGAACAATGCAGTGGTAGAATCTTTCCTATTAATCCACCATCTACTTCCAGCATAAAGTACCCCAATCAGGACCCGACCAGCAGATACAAGTTTTAATGCCCTTCTAAAAGGCTAAAAGGATAGAGATGGACCTCAACTATGGTGGCAATATGTTTCAAAAAGACTGGGGGCCACAGCAGAACAGGATCTTGTCTTATATTCTCCAGTCAAATCTACCTGACAGGGTCCACAGCATGCCCCTTCTCCTGGACCAAGTGGGGTGGACCAATCCCATTGGGATGACAGATCCTCAGATAATATGGTCCCATGCCATGAAGAGCTTTCAATTGAATTGAATTGGATCTGGAAACAAAGTATCAACAAATGCAGCTCGCACCATAGCAATGTTACATGGGCCACTGTACAAGCATGCAGAACTGTCTAAGTCACTGCACCATTCTGTACCATTTGTAGCTTCTGAATACTCTTCAAGGGTAATCCCAGATAGAGCTCATTGCAGTAATCCAGATGAGAGTTGACCAGGGCACGAGTGATTTAATACAGGGTCTAAGGAAGCAGGAAAGGTCACAACTGGCACACAACATGAAGTTGTGCAAAGGTTTTCCTAGCTACAACTACCTCCTGCATTTTGAGTAGAAGTTGTGAGTCTAGGAGGATCCCCAAGTTGCACAAAGAGCCTGCCTGGGGTAGTGCAAAATGGATTTCCTACAGAAAGGACATAACTGAATGAATATGAGACTTAAAATAACTCCTCCCTGCTTCCTTATACCTTCCATCAAGCATGGTAGAATGAAAAAGGATTGGGAACAGGTCATACAGGATCCATTAACTTTATATGGTGTCCAAACAGAGCTTAAGAATATATCTTTTGCATCAGACTATAGATCACCACAAACTAAACAGATTATCTATATCCTCTTTGTCCTGATTTGTTGTTGTTGTTGAATTTGACAAAGTTTTCTAGTTTTTCTACCTTCTTAACTTTCAATTGGGAAAGGGCTGCCAATGAAAAAACTTATTAATTAATTTAATTTAATAGAAACTGGCCCTTCAAATTGAGTAGAATAACATTGTTAATTAATCAAATTAGAGGTAGGCAAATCTAATTTTATTTCAGTATTCATTTTAAAAGATGTTTGGTTTCCCTTTTATTACCTTTTTATTACCTTTGATAAGATAAAGAAATCTCCTGTTTAAAAACATTGAATATATGTCTCAGGATATACTTTTCAACAGAGACTTATTGAAAAGACTTTGGTTTGTTTTTAAGAAAAATAACTCTACAAAATCAGGCATGATTATGCCTTAATTCATATAAATCAAGGATGTCAAGGGAGTTTCTTCCTTTCAGAAAACAATAAAAACTTTAATTTTGACCAAACGATCAATTATGTATTTATTTTCTAAGACCTATATGCCACTTTAGGCTAGTGTCATACAACCAACACTATATCCAATATTCAATAACAATCAGTAATATCAACAGCAAATATAATATATAGCCAATCTCCAATTACAGCATTCCTACCATGTAGGAAAGAGAATCACTCTGAATTCCTTAGGCCTTGGGCCTTCCCAAATAACTAGTTTTACACAATCTTTCAGAAGACAATGAAGGAAGGGCTGACAATCTTTTTAAAGGAGAATACTTCATTATATCATTTCAAATTATCCCAGAGCCAAATTCTGATATATAAAAGAAAATAAAGTGTGTATTTTTGAAGCACTTCAAATTCAGAGACATCTCTCTACTTTAAAAAAACAATCAAAATTAAATGGTTATTTTTCTTCAATAATGTTCCACTGCAATCTAATTTAAAAAAATCTCGGTGGTAATATATCTCCACATATATTTGGAAATTTGTTAAGTTAGACTTGATTCAGAGTCAGTATCAAAAGTGTGGTATGTAGATTGATATTACTGTAGCTTCTAGGTGACTAGGTAAATCAACCATCTATATGTGGCTTTTTGGAACAACCACATTTTTTCCAGCTTTCTAAAAATTATCATGAAATGGGAGAATCTTGGAATATTTCACAAAACAGCAGCTTTGTTTCTGTTAATATAAAGATAATAACTGGCCACCCAAGCCTATAGTACAACATTGGTACCACACAATCTTTAATTAATTTGATGGTTATTGTTTCTTTCAGTGTATACATGGTTTCATCTCCATTTATTTGGTAATAGATATAGGTAATAGAATAGGTAATAGATATCTTATAGTTTATACAGTCTTCTCAAAGTAAGTCTCGGTGAGTTTGCTAAAGCTTATATGATAAGATGGAAGAGAAGAAACTTATAAGAATAAATAAATCTCTTACATCTGCTGGTTTATGGTAATCTGGAAATTCAAATTATTACATAAATAAATTTGTACAGATGCTGGCATATACTCTTACCAAATGGTGGTGGATGCTTTGGGTCTAGAAGGATTTTTTTTTTCTGCACAATAGATATCACAAATGGAAAAAAGGAATATTCTTCAATTTGATGCAAAATTAATACAGACAAGCTCTGGGATTCTGGACAATTGCTATGGTTGAGAAAATCTACATGGGAGCAAATAAACCTTTGATACCTGGTATCCTGGTACCTATAAAGTTAATATCAAAACCTTAAGCATGGCTTAGAAGCAAATCAACAGCCAGTTTGATAAAGTTGTTCTTCTGCAGTGGATAGCTGTATTAATAAAAGTTTGATTAGCATATTTTTCACTAGTTTTACTGTCTTGGCCATGCATCAGAGCAGTCCCACATAAGAACATTGTAAAAATGTCACTGAGACATAAGTGACCAATGCAGTGTTCTCTGTCCAAACAACACATATCCTGAAACAGCTACAGCTGCTTGTGTACGAATCAAAGGCACTTTTGAAAATGCCCCCAGATTACATAGCTGTTCTTTCAGACTGAATATAGCCCAATCCAGGACAGCTAAACTATTTCTGAAGCAACCACTCATAAGATCTTTATGAATTTAGCCAGTTTATTCAGACTTACCAATTCGCTGCTATATGTGGCCACTAGCCTAAAACCTCCAAAGGCCTCCATTCAGGGGTGGGTTCTAACTTACCTCACCACCAGTTCGCTTCCTCCCACACCGTGTGGCTGCGCGTGCATTGCGCGCCATGTGGCTGTGCCGCATGGCCGCTTGGGCGCATGCGCAGTGCCGAAAATTCACAAAAAATTCCCCAAAAAAGCCAAAAAAAAGATGGCGGCACATGTGCAGTGCCGGGGACTTGGCTTCTGCGCATGCGCAGAAGAAAAAAAATCAGCAAAAATTTCCCCCCCAAAAAAAAATCCCCCCCAAAAAAAAATCCAAAGAAAAAGATGGCGGCGTCCACGGACCGGCACCGACAGAGCCGGCTCCGTGACGTCACCAGCTATTTGCTACCGGTTCTATAGAACCGGTGCGAACCAGGAGGAACCCACCTCTGCCTCCGTTTAGATGGAACAGAGATAGCAGTTCCTTCCTTTCTGTTGTCCACTTTACTTACTTACTTTCAGTACTTACTTACTTACTCACTCAATTTCTATAGCTACTCATTCAGTCAATGACTCTGGACAATTTACAATTTAAAAATGTATTTCAATTAAAACACTAAAACAATAAAAACATCCAAAATAAATATTTATATAGCAGCAGAGATTCTTAGCCATTTCACAATAAAGCTAGGAAACAGGTCCGTTGACAATTCTGCAACCCAGGCTCAGGAACATAGTCAGGTTTTTAGGGTCTTATGAAAAGCTAACAGGATTGGGGCCATTCTAGTCTCCCAAACATGATTCTGCCTAGTCATTTCCTCCTAGCATTGGTTCCAAGAGATATACATATGAAGGCACTGTAATGTACATGTCTTTGTGGCCATAAAATATAAAGTCCACGCAGCAGGCAAAGATGCATGTTCATTCTGCAAACTGCTCTAGTAAAAAATGAAAAATAGATGCTTTCAGTAACCTTGGTCTGAACTTATTCCTAGAAGGACTATATTTGAGATAAACTAATACAGAGCAATAAACAGTCCTTGAAATAGAAGACTGCCAAATTTTAAGTAATGTACTTTATTACCTGGATTACTGTATACTGGAAGGCATAGATAAAAGCACTGCTCGTTTAATCCAAAAATTAAGATCGGATTTAAAACATGATCCAAAATATCACCAGTATGGGAATATAGGAATCTATATCTACATCTTCATTTCAAAATATTCTGTAAGCATCCAAAGTTTGGTGGCAGATATATTAGTTTTATAAAAGAGCCTTTGTGAAATAGGCATTATTGAAATCTTTCTCAATAGCATTCTGAAGAATCTCAACTTTATAGGAGCTTTAAAAAAACCTTCAATTTGTTATTCACTCTCTCTATAAATCTTTCTTGGGTCTTTCCTGAGCCACTATTTCATTCCTTAAGGACTGAGAAGGAACAGGAGGAGCCATCAACTCCAAATGAATGTGTTTATTCAGAAATGTCTTGAAGCTTTTCCAGCTTTTCAGTACTTTTCTCTGATTAAGCTGCCCTCTCATCCACTATTTTCCAGGCCATTCATTGTAGCCTCCTGATGGGAATAACTGCCATGAAACTCTGGATAAAAAAGAGATTGAGTTGGAGAATAGAAATAAATCTAGAAACCTGGGGCAAAATGAAATATTCCTACTACTAGATTTACTATGTAATTATCTAAATTTCTGAAAGCAAACTCAATCTGTAACAACTCAACACAATGGTTTTATGACTTTCAGTGTTGTAAGTTGCCCGGAGTTGCCTTGTAGCAAGATGGGTGGCTAAACAAACAAACAAACAAACAAACAAAATCGGTGTACCATCATTGTTTTATGATACAGTGGTATCATGATACAGTACAAAACCTAGTTACTGGTTTTTATACATGGCATTCATTTAGATGGCATTTGTATATTTTGGACAATGCAATTTGCAAAAATGACAATCAGTGGAGACAGTTTAAGAAGTATGGAAATACCCTCAAACCATAAGCAAGATTTCTGACTCTTTATCTCTTCAAATGTTTTTTTTTTTAATGAGACGGAAATAAGGAAGAGTACACATCAGAATATTTATTGACTGAATGATGCTGTAAGCTATTAATATCTCTTTTTCAAAGCACTATAATTGGAGAGTCCTTGGAAAACTGTTCACTGTAATTAAAAGGCAGACTTGTCAATCCCTCACTTCCTCTTACTCCTCCCTTATTTCCACCCTGGAGTTTTCCATTGCTGGAAAAGTGAAAGCAGTATTTCTGCAGCCATTTTTTCTGCAGCCCGCAAAGCAGAAAATTCATGGGTGATAATTCCAGGACATTCTAATTTTGTTAGGGAATTCACAGAATGTCTCCAAATCTTGGGTTACATATAGATGTCATTTGGCAGTTTTGTTATTAACAGATAAGTTTGTTGTTGCCTGACTGAGAAGGGTTTCATTACATCAGCTAATGAGTTATGGATAGACAAGATTTAAGGATTTATGAAATACACCTTGCATCAAATCAAAATTGCTAAGGAAAGCCAAAAGAAAGCTCTGCCAGCTTGACCCACATTTCTAGCCTTTTCTGTCATTCTCTGTGTTGAATCAAATAAATATTTTATGTTCATTCCAGGAAACAGATGAATGTTCCTAATTTGACAGGTTGTAATTTCATTGGTGCATAAGAAACTGCGGCTGTATATTTGCTGCATTTCCTTGTTTGCAGAGATGATTAAACTTTTTTAAAAGTCACATTAAGATTAATCCATGGGTAAATTTCTTTGCTTATTATTAATGATCTTGCAGATACATGCTTTTCTACACAAGTCGTTAACAGCATGCTAAATTGCATGCTAAAGTGCCTTTGCAATGCTATTTCACTATGTTGACTCAACAACGCAGATTGAATGTGATCCACACAGGCCTAGAATTTATTCATTTTAAGAATGAAATGCCGTAAAATAGCTTTTCCCAACCTGACAAGCTCCCAGTATACTGGGACTGCAATTGTCAGAATTCCCAGTAAAAAGTACTCCCCTCCCATTCCAGTAAGAAATCGGATTAGGAGAGTTGTTGTACAGAAAGGGGGGGGAGCATTAATTCCCATCACACACATGCATATACACAAGAGACACACAGCTTGGATATTGGAGCGATAATTCCAAAAGTCAATATATGAAATATTGTGACAAACATATGCACAACTTTCTGATGGGTGCTTTGACATGGGCAAAGCTGTAGAAATGAATGTATACTTCCTAGTTAACCTTGATTAAAAAGATAGTGTGATTATATTCCAGACAGTGGAACAGAAAATTTCCAAATATATGTGCCACAACTGATATGAAACTGCAATCTCCAAAGCTGTGTCTGAGGTATACATTCTCAAGAAAGTCAAGCTAGACCATCACAACTCATCTAAATTAATTTATTCCCTTTGGCAATAAGATGGCCACTTATTCATAACTGAGCATTCGGCAAAAGTAAAATACAACCTTGCATAAAAATGCATTTGCTAATTTATAATGCTGTAAATCCACTTAGAAAGTTACTATAACTTGATGGGGACTTAAAGAAGACCGAACAGATTATGTTCAGCTTGCTTATGGCCATATCAACATCACTCATATATGGTGGCCTGAGTGCTCTGCCAGCAAAAACAGGCTCCCGAGCTCCGTTTTCAGCTGTGATAGCCACCTGCAACCCACTGCCAGCGAAAACAGAGCTCGGGAGGGCCGCATGCAGCCCTGTTTTCGCCGGCAGAGGCACCGCGGGCCAGTCCTTCGCTGTTTCCAAGGCGGCCCCGCAGGCCAGATCTAAGTACCCTACAGGCCAGATCCGGCCCCCGGGCCATGAGTTTGACACCCCTGTTCTAAATAAAGAAAAACTTTGGATAGAGACCTACTCCCTGCCAATTCAGAATACGCCTATCTTTTTCAGAAATGAAAAGGAGCTTTCCCATCCCAATAGGCTCATTGTGAATCAACAAATTCCCAGTGTGGTTGCAAAACTGTCATTTGTTCCTATACAATAAGGTTTTGCAACTTCAGTAGTGATGATCAACGAACCTCATCTCTCTTACTCCTGAACCATTTTGTATATACAGTATAATAATGTATACAATTACAACATGCATATATATTTTCTAAGAAAATAAGACTAAAATAAGAGCTAAGATCTGTCTCAGGATATGATTCAAATGCAGGGAACTCTCACATAGTCTCCTTTTATCCATTAAGACTTTGTCACAAGGAAACACTGTTGGTGAAAGGTTTTTCTGCACACAGAGCAGTTCTAGATGGATTTATTAAAAACTGAGCTTTCTCAGAGCAAGGGTCACTTCTAGGAGGCATCTGTATGTTGACTCGACTGTTTCTAATAGCTGCACTAAATCTACTGCAGCTCCATCAGCTTGACTTAATTTGAGATTAGAGAGGTAACCCATCCCAATGGTGCCGGCAGAATGACATCTAACTAATTATAATTATAGGCCACAGACAAGCCAGTTGTGCTGGCTTTACTGAAATAAGAACTTAATCCAATAAAACCAATGTATTTCCTAACACCAGCCTATAAAATGTGCATGTTTTTACTGGATTGTCAATATTTATTACATTGTAACACTGTTCCCTTTCCATCCTTACAGACGGTTTTTGCCCTGCTAGGTCAACATATGTATTACAATTTACTCCTTGGATTCTGTACAAATATATAGCCTAGATTTCTCCTGCCGCAGACAATTCCCACCATGGTACCAAGCCTATCCAAATGTTCAAATCCTGTTGTTATTTTTCTAAGTTTGTTCTTAGACAAATTTGAGAACTCCTCTAAATCTACCAATGCTTCCTCCCATATAAGAGTGCTGGTGTCTGGGTTACCTACTGGCACTTTCTCCTAAAGACAGGAGGAAGTACTCTGAGAAGTTAATTAGGTCATAGCCAACCAGTGGCATGCATTACTCTCTAATAGCTGGGAACATTTTGAACTTTGAATTAAAGGCTTTGAATTAAATTACAGGGAGGGGGAAATCCACTTAATTTAATTTAGTACTGATGGGACAGAAGTCAGCAGCTGAGATTACACATTAGCATATAGTTAAACATGCTGCATGTCACATTCGAGTAGAGAAAAGAAAAGGTTTCTGCTACTTTCCATTTTCTGGAAGCATTCTTTCTCCTTTTTCCATCCAACAAAAACTACTTGCTCTTATCTTCAGAAAAGTCTTGTGAATATTCTGGAAGCTATTTGTGATTCTTACTTATTTACTTGGGATCGAGTTACATGGAGTTGCCCTTGAAGCAGGGGTGAAATCCAGCAGGTTCTGACAGGTTCTGGAGAACAGTGGAAATGTTGAGTAGTTTAGAGAACCGGTAGTGGAAATTTTGAGTAGTTCAGAGAACCGGCAAATACCACCTCTGGCTGGCCGAGTGGGGTGGGAATGGAGATTTTGCAATATCCTTCCCCCAGGAGTGGGGAGGGAATGGGAATTTTGCAGTATCCTTCCCCTGCCACGCCCACAAAACCACGCCCACCAAGCCACGCCATGCCTACCAAGCCACGCCCACAGAACCGGTAGTAAAAAAAAATGGATTTCACCACTGCCTTGAAGAGTATCTGGAAGCTTCAGCTGGTGCGGAGTGCAACTGCTTGGGAGCCCTAGGGTGGCCCATGTTATACCGCTCTTCCATAAACTGCACTGGCTGTCAGTTTGCTTCCAGGTCCACTTCAAGGTGTTGGTTCTCACTGTTAAAGCCCTTCATGGCATGGGTCCAGACTATCTAAATAACTGGGCGACCCCAATAGGACTAGCCCAGATCTTTTCTGACATGGCTCCCAACTTCTGGAACACCATGCACCCTGGGGTGAAATATGTACTCACCATTTTGGCCCTTTGAAAGGCCTTGTGCAACTAGCCTGGGGCCCCAATGGGGATTTGGCATTTTGGAAGTGGCTAAGCCCAGCTGTTTCCTGTGTGTGCTCTGCCCCCTCCTCTTCTGTACCAGTTTTATTCTAAGTGAGTTTTAATTTAAGACTCCTATTTATTATTTGAATGTTTTATGGTATATTTTAATTGTATGTGTGTAAGTCACTTAGAGTCACTTTCAACAAGCTGGGCAGCATACAAGTTCCATAAATAAATACAATATTTATTGTTTATCACTGCTTTCACTAATACCTGTTTTCTTATGCTGCTTCTTACACCCTGTTCTTCAATCCTGAATCTTCTAGTTTATTTCTCTAATTACAGATGATTTGCAAAGCTTTTATAATATATAATAATCCAACCTCATTCCCATGTGTCTCTCTACCTAATCAAATGACAGATGAGCAAAACAGGTAATGAGGGCTGCATATAGGCAATGGCCACAGAAGTCTGAGGACTTTTTCCTTACAGCAAAATTAAAGCTCTCTCCATCCTTAATCAAGCAGAAATCTATATCAGCATAAAATCTGCAGTCCCTACGGTTATCCCTGTTTTGCCACTTGAATGTATTGCTGACTTTAGTTAAAACATATAGTATATGCTCAGGACAGGAATTGGTGGATTTCATAGCTGTGTTTTCCTTTACTCTCACAAAATACCACCAGACAGTGAAAGACATTTATCAGCTTCTTGACTTAACGTAAACTCAGACTGGAGGGGAGGCAAGTTTTGACAAATGGCTAAACCACTGGGTTTAGCATGTGTCAAAATTCATCCTGGTGCTGCACAATGTTTTGCAAAGGTACATTTAAAGGGAGGCCAACTAACAGCTGATATCAACTGACAGTCAGACACCTTTGGGACACAGGAGATTAATAACCTCTGACAGGCTTGGGGAGGTTTGAACCATGAAACCTATAGAAAGAGATCTCTCACTTTCTATTCTGCTTCACCATGTAATCTTTCCAGCACCATGACCAATCATCTCTTGTTCGTTCATATTCAGATCTCTAAACTGAAGATCAGTGCAGAGATCTAGAAGCGAGTGAGCTGATTGGAAAGAATTGTCCTGTCCTGCCACTTAGAACAGAATGGCTCTGAAAAGCTCTGCTAAGGATTGAAGAGGAATGGGCATGACTGGACCAGCTTAAAGTGGCCAATAAGTACCAGGTTGATACCATTTCTCAGGGGTCATCTGCCTATGCTATTGACAGAACAGCTGGTGAAAATGTATTAGATTATATCCACAGCAAAACCAGTGTTGTGATCAAGAGGGGAAAACAACATTATTTTAACTTCTGAAGGATTAAGGACCACTTAAGAATGTTTCAAATAATGGACTTGGAGCTAAATGAAGGAACAAATCAGAATTAGGAGGTTGCCTAGACATGTTTTGTCAAGGTTAGATATAAGTAAGGCAAAACTGAATCATGATGAGAGGATGGATCAGATGGCATATCCCATAAGAGGGCACAGCTGGATAGCTGGGTGAAAATATCAACATCAGCATGTTTACGACTGTTATAGGAAATTCAATCTACCTTAAAATATGATTGCATGCTTGAGAGCTTAACAAAAAGGGAAAGAAGAAAGAAACAGAACCTCTAGGCTCAGGAAAAAATATACCTCTAATTTACACAGAGATCATTGTTTTCATCTACTTTCAGTCATTCAGGCATATGAAAATAATTCCTCATCAGTTGAAATCTAGAGAAAGTTGTCTTCTGCTTTCTCTGTGGAACTGTCACACAGTGTGATGGAAAGCAACCCACACTGATTTTTTTTTTTTAAAAAAGAATTAGACCAATAGCTATAAATTGTGCTGAGGGGAAAAGGATAGCAACATATTCCTAGTCCTCCATATGATGCCCACCTCAAACAGCTCCAACCTTGTTTCTCAAATGCTCATGTTCCATTAACAATATAAGCCTTTCACACTTTTAGTTATAGAAATATAAATTAAACAGGCAGTGAATACTCCACCCAACTGTCAACTAAGAAATTAACATACTTCTAACTTTTTTTCAAATATTAAAAAATTAGAATATTGTACATGTTGCATATTAGTACTTCAATTAATTAACTTTAATTATATTAACCAACCTGCATTTATGTTCTGCATTGATGTCCCACCATATCAAATAGCATCTTTCCATCACACTTCTGAATAGCAAACTAATTCCCCATATTTCAGGCTAAATATGGGTATGTAGTTTTGAATACTATTTCACCCAATGTATATTGTAGTACTAGAAAAGTTGCAGAAAAAATGTTATCAGGAATTCACAGAAGGAAAGTTTAGATATTTGGGCCTGTAGGAAGAAATGTCCATCTGGGTTCAGCTTCAGTTCCAAGTGGGGAGAAAGACACTGGAAACATGGAGGCTGCTTTGAAGGATGGTTTAATGGTGAAGCACGTGTGATTTTGGGTAGTTGACCACATGAAGTGGAGAGAGAGAGAGATTTATACCCTCTCTTGGGCCCTGCCCTAGAGCTTCCTGTTCCTGTGCAAGGGCAGGTATTCCATTGGTTGCTGTAGGGGTCATGTGCAAATCCTAGGAGTTTGTCCGAGATAAGTCTGGTTGAACTGTGGGCTGATGTAATGTCGCCAGGTAATTTCGCAATGAAGTGACCCCTGCTGTTAGATGGGTAGAGGGCTAATCCTATCATGTCCTGAGGGCCATGTCTTAATCCCATCACCCTGGAGCTGAAGGAGGGGGCAGGGAGCTGCAGGGAGCTGCTTTGTCTTTAAAAACATGTTTCTCCTTTTCTCATCCAGGGAAATATAATATTCTGCCTTTTTAATATTTCCTAAAATATTTCATTCTTCTAGGAGGAGGGTGGGTGCTAACTTTCTTCAGGCCTTTCTCATTTAGGAAAAAAATAGTCAAAAGAAAAGGTCAAGGTCACATAGTATGTTTGATATGTATAATATTGTTCTTTCATAACTTTTGAAGATGGGGCCATCCAATGAATCTGATTGGTAGGATTCTCATACCAGTCAAAAGTGCAAACTTAATTTATATAATTCCCTTCACTGGGGGACATAAGATTGGCCAATTACTCCTCCATAATTGGAAACTATATGGTATCCTCAAGGAAAATCCAATACTAGATACCTTTCTCAATTCAGCTTTTTGCAATGCTGGGTAATTTGGCCTTGGAAAAAGTATGCCATGGATTTGTCCGGATGAATGTTAAATACAGAGATCCATTATTCCTCCCCTCTCTTCCCTACATACTATATACAGGAAATGCTCAATTTATAACCATTTGTTTAGTGACCGTTCAAAGTTACAACAGTACTGAAAAAAGTAATTTATGGCACTTTTTCACACTTATGACTATTACAGCATCCCTATAGTCACATGATCAAAATTCAAACACTTGGCAACTGACATGTATTTATGATGGTTGCAGTGTCCCAGGGTCATGTGATCACCTTTTGCAATCACAAGCAAAGTCAATTGGGAAGCCAGATTCCCTTTATAACTGTGTTACTAACTTAACAATTGCAGTGAGTCACTTAACAGCTGTGGTAAAACAACTGTGGTAAAAAAATTTGAGGTAAAACTCACTTAACTGTCTTGCTTAACAACAGAAATTTTGACCTGGGTTGAGGTCATAGGTTGAAGAATATATGTATTGCATATTCTGGATCTTTCCCACTATTAGTTTGACTATCCTTGAGTCTCCAAAAAAATAAAAAATGGTTGCATTAAATATCCTGTTCCAATAACTAATTCCTATCTTGTCTCTATTATCTCGCCTACCTATCACTGCAGTGATCTGATCTTCCTCCACAGCAATGAGTAATATCAACAGTTCTTTATATCTTGAGGTTAGTCTTGGATAGTAGATTAAGAGGAAACAACACTATTTAACCCTGATACAGTTATGATGATTTAAGACAATATCGTTCATGGACTGGGGATAAGATGAAGACAACCTGATGTGAACAGAGCAGAAAAAAGAGGGGCTTTTGGGGCGGGCTTACTTAAGCCAGTGTTAGATACAAATGACGATAGGACTCCTTAGCTGGAAAAATATTTAGATGAGTTTGTTTATTAATTGGTAGGATGTTAATTAAAATAACAGAGGCTTAGAACATAGGCCGGATAAGTCATTTTAACAAAGTTTAGTTTGACAGCCTATTGACAGTAAATGTGTTAGCTCTCCATTTATTTGTTTGTTTGTTTGTTTGTTTGTTTAATTGTTTGTTTATAAAAATTTATTGGCCATCCATCTTATCTCAGGGTAACTCTGGGCAGCTTACAATCATAAAAGATAAAGACTGTGTAAGATTAAAAAAAAACATGAATAAGTTAATAGGAAAAACCAAACACTGTGGCCCAATTAGAAGATGGGGAGAATGGGAGCAGGACGGAGGGAGGGGGGCAGGTGGGATCTATTGTTAATCTATTCACCACCTCCATTGTGATGCCCCCCCCTTCCCACAAAAACACAAGTTCTTATTTGCATGTAATCAACAACCCAGAGTTGCTGGAACTGCTGCTCAGTTACCTGAATATAAATGTAAACATACTTATAACCTTGCAAAAAAACAAAAACAAAACAAAAAAAAACCCACCCAGCCACTATTTCCTTGTGCCTTGACACACATGCTTGGAGTTACACTTAAATAAAGATTGAACGTCATACATGATTTCTTTTATTACTCCTATAACCTAACGGTCTTTTTATGAGAGATTGGTAATATAATTCCCCCAATGCAAAGCCTGACCAAAGAATGTGGTGTCATTTTATATAACTGCAAGAGATGAGAACCTGGGCTGACACTGCCTGTGGGTGAAGTGTAGATTTTATTACCCAATAGACCCAGAAGAACTACAAGTGTGGTCAGTTTTTATTGCTTGTAAAATCAGCAGTTGCAAAAGGTACACTCTTATGTAAAAGAAACAGGGAAACAAAGTGTCAGTGTCTAAGAAACTTTTATTGCACAATAAAAAAAAAATCTGCCAGAGATACACATGCACACACAGATCACAGAGGCCCGGCTGACTACTTACAACTAGAGGTGGGCTTCAGTCAGTTCGGACCGGTTCAGGCAAACCGGTTGTTAAGTTTTTGCGCAGTTCGGAGAACCGGCTAATCGCACCACTGGCTGGCCATGCCCACTCCGCCCCTCATAGTCACTCCTTATCTCACCTCACCTACCTTGGCTGGTGCCTAGAGTCACACCCAAGGCATAGCAGCTGCTGCTGCTGTCTGGTTCCCTCGCTTGCCTCGACCACACGGCCCAGCTGATCTCTGCCTGGTGAGTCTTCCTTTGCTTCTCGCCCAGCTGCCTCCCACGCAGTCCCCGTGGCCCAGCCTGCTTGCCTGCCTTCCCTGCAACCTCCCGCGTGGTCCCCGCATCCCAGCCTGCTTGCTTGCCTTCCCACATGGTCCCTGCAACCCAGCCTGCTTGCCTGCACCTTCCCTGCGGCCTCCCACACGGTCCCTACGGCACAGCCTGCTTGCCTGCACCTTCCCTGAGACCTCCCACACGGTCCCCAAGGCCCAGCCTGCTTACCTGCCTTCCTACGCAGTTCCCACGGCCCAGCCTGCTTGCCTGCGCCTTCCCTGCAGCCTCCCACCCAGTCCCCATGGCCCAGCCTGAGAGAAAGGGTATTCCTGACTCCCGGGCTGACTGGCTTCTTCCAGGCAGCTCTTGTTCTGCCTTTCTGTGTCAGCTGGCAAAGATGAGGTTTTTGTGGGCAGAAGAGTTTTCCCCACCCATCACTGCCCAGATGCCCTTGCTTTCCCCAAATTAGCAATAGCACTTAGACTTATATACCGCTTCATAGTGCTTTTACAGCCCTCTCTAAGCGGTTTACAGAGTTAGCATATTGCCCCCAACAATCTGGGTCCTCATTTTACCCACCTCAGAAGGATGGAAGGCTGAGTCAACCTTGAGCCTGGTGGGATTTGAATCGCCGAACTGCAGGTAGCAGTCAATTCCCCAAGGATTTCTTTGCCTACCTGATTTCCAGCTCCATCGCATTTCTCGCCGTCGTGTGCAGGGAAACGAAAGTTTGTGGGGCTAAAAAAAAGTTCAATCAATCAATTCCATCTTCTCACCAAAGAAAAAGATCTCACAAAGTTGGAATTGATTGAGTGAAAAAAAAATTTAGTCCCACGAACTTTTCTTTTCCTGCACACAATAGTGAGAAACGTGATGGAGCTGGAAAGCAGGTAGGCAAAGAAATGCTTGGGAGAAGCGAAGGCATCTGGGGAGTGGTGGGTGGGGAAAGCTCCATGGCGCAGTGCTGCAATGGTGAAACGGGCAACGGAGCAGCCGGCGTAAGGTAAGGAGGAGGCCGATTTCCCTCTTTCCCTGCTCCTCCTCCTTCCCTTGTGCTGGCCGCTCCATTTTCCGTTTCTACATTGCAGTCGGTGGCTCCGTCGGCGGTGAACAAAACAGCCCCATTGTGCTGCGCCTCCTCCTGCTGCCAAGCGCGCCCAGCTGTGCAGGGGTGGGTTTTACTTACCTTCCCTACCGGTTCTGGTCGTGATGGAAGTGCACGTTTTGCGCACGTGCACGAGCGAAGCGAGCGCGCACGCCCCCATCGCGTCACGCAAAATACCAGAAATGACCCTCTGCGCATGCACAGAAGCCTTTGTGCATGCGTGGAGGGTTATTTTTCAAGCTGCGGCGACCAGAGGACCGGTTCAGGGGCGTGGACCGCCAGTCGAAATCCAGCACCGCTTCTCCGGCTGCTGAGCCCAAGCAGCTAATCCAAGAGTGCTGGATTTCAAAAGCCAAGTTGCTCAGTGCTACAAGGAGAAGAAGTGCCAGGAAGCCATCGGCAAGTATCACAGGGCATTGCTGGAGCTGAAGGGGCTGTTGCTGGCCCAGGAAGACTCCGAGGATGCCGCTTCGACTGCCTCTTCCGCGTGGGCTACCGGCCTGGCAAACTCTTGGACGAGCAGAGGCAACATCAAAATCGACTGTTATAACAGCCTGGCAGGTATAGGGTAGTCACTTTCAGGGGGTTAGGCCCCGAGGTGGGTGGGAAAGGGGGGGAGAATGGTGAGGGGGGAAAGGAAGATTAATTTTTTTTAATAGATTAGAAAATAATATGAGGGACTTTTGAAGAGAAAGCCCTGCACATTTGTGGTGTTGGAATGGATTATATGGCAACTCCTAATGACCCTATAGATTTTAAGTGTTGGAATTAAGCTCTTGGAAAAGTATTCACTTTTGGTGACTGAGAGCAAAAGGTATTTAATGGCAGTACATTAGAAATACCTTAGAATAGAAAACAACTATTTTTTGCAACAATGCTTTATGAAAATAAAAATATTGGACCCTGTTTCCACACAATTACTTTGTACTGTATTTTCCAATTATTTAAATAAGCTCATGTGATAACTTTTCCTACAAACTGTTCATGTTGACTATTTTGATAGGCTCTCTGAATTTGCAGAAAGGGTCCTCTGAGAAGGGTGGATTTGCAGTATTAAAAAAGAAGACAGAGAATGGTGATTTAATGACTACTGGATCTCTATATGCTCTACCAATTATCTGAGGCCTGGGGTCCCCATTTGTACCACCCAGAGGGCCAATGTATACCTGTACATACCTTGCTAGTTGCTTGGCAATTTATCTACTCCACCTGTATTTATATATTCTTCAAAATACGTTTAAACTTTTTAAAAAAATGGGAAGCTGACTTGTCACAAAGTCAGAAACACCATCCTCCAGAAAAATCATTTATTTCTTTATTTATATTCCATCATTATTTTTATAAGTAATTCAAAGCAGCAAACATTCCAAATATCCCTCCTTCTCCTCCTATTTTCCCCACCACAGTCCTGTGAGGTAGGCTGGGCTGAGAGAGGGAATGACTTCCCCAAAATCAACCAGTCAGTTATTAACTCACTAAGCCATTTCTGAACTTTCCTGCAATGTGAAAAAGAGAGCTATCTGCAGCCAGTGTTTTGTTTAGAAGTGCTTCCACCTGTCTTGAAAAAGCAGAAAAATTATAAGCGTAGGGGTGTGTGTAGCTATGGTGTACAGGGATACGCTTTTGTCTGCAATTCTTTAAACAAAATATGGCCTCTTCTGGGGAAGAAAGTCAGCTGCATAATCCCAGGGGGGAAAATGCAGCTGCCTTAAAGAATTGCAACAGCTGCAGCATTCCTCTCTCTCTCTCTCACTCTCTCTCTCTCTCTCTCTATGTCTCTC
>QLTV01000448.1:1003402-1019330 GCA_003457575.1 Thermophis baileyi
TCTCTCTCTCCCCCCCCCCCTCTCTCTTATCTCTTGTACTCAGTATTCTCTTGAGATTAGACAGATGGTGAATTGGTGATGGTGAGGGGTTCTGTGATGATGGTACCGTTACAGAATTCTTTTCTCTAAGGCCATCTGTCTTGTTTCAAATTGATTGAATCTATGTAAAGAAAAATGGTTTTGCCTTTTAAAAATTGTTGCAAGAAATTTTGTTTCTACTTACTAGAGTTTACATTCAGTTTTAGCTGTCTTTGGGTCATTTAACTGTTGAAGTTCTCTTTTGACTTTCTTTCTTTTCTTTTAATCTGCAAGCCATCCTGGGTATTTTTAAAACTGAAAATCAGATCAAAATGCCTTAAATATAAAGTAAAATATAAAGTAAAATAAAATAAGCATCAATTCTATTGGAGGTTTTTGCCAAATATTAATGGACCATGAAGAACTTTCTCCAGGCAGACTAATAAATGAAGAATACAAAGGTACAGGATGAATGTGATGAACAGAATTTAAAGCTATATGTTCAATGCTGGATCAGAATTGTTAATATTATATTTCTAAAGCTGTTGTGGCACAGTGGTTAGAATGTAGTATTGCAGGCTAATTCTGCTGACTGCCAAGGGTTCGATCCTCCCCAGCTCAAGGTTGACTCAGCCTTCCATCTTCCGAGATTGGTAAAATGAGGATCCAGATTGTTGGGGGCAATATGCTGACTCTCTAAACCGCTTAGAGAAGGCTATAGAGCCCTGTGAAGTGATATATAAATCTAAGTGCTATTGCTATTGCTAAAATATCATTTCATTTTAAAGTTATTTATAATAAATACTGAATGTACACTGAGCCTCAGTGGCGCAGTGGTTAGAGTGCAGTACTGCAGGCTACTTCTGCTGACTATCGGCTGCATGCAATTTGGCAGTTCAAATCCCACCAGACTCATCCTTCCATCCTTCTGAGGTGGGTAAAATGAGGACCCAGATTGTTGGGGGCAATATGCTGATTCTGTAAACCGCTTAGAGAGGGCTATAAAGCACTGTAAAACAGTATATAAGTCTAAGTGCTATTGCTATTGCTATTGCTACACATTCCTTGGGCCTAACAGAAATCCACAAGTTTAATGTTATGATTAGCAAAGCAGCTAGTTAGAGAGCCACGTTAGTCTAGTGGTTAAAGATCGAAGCTAGAAATCAGAAGACTGTGAGTTCTAGTTCTGTCTTAGGTGTGAAAACCAGCTGGGTGACTTCGGGCCAATCATTCTCTCACAGCCCAATTCACTTTGTTGTTGTTGTGGAGAAAATAGGGGATGGAAGCATTGTGTGTTTGCTATCTTGAGTTATTTGCAAAAATAATAAAGGCAGGATTTAAAAAAACTTTAAAAGAAGCAACCACATAAAATATGCATTACCAAAATCATAGCAGCACTGCAATCCTATGTGTTAACTTGTAATCAAATGAAATTATTGGGACTTATCCCAAATTAAATATATAGGATTGCAACATTAATGAGTCTTTTGAAACTATTGAAGGAATACATTTTACAAAGAAAAGTTTTCCATTGTCAGGCCAGGATGTATCTTAATATTTTTTTTCCACAACATCCCAGGGAAAAAAATAGACCCATCCATGCTTTTAATTCTTATGATCATCCCTGAAAATAAACTGAGGCCTCCTGCCAATTAATTAGCTAAATCTTTAGCTGATTAATCTACCATTTAAAGGTAGTATTCTCAGTTTATTTGTTTCACTTATCTAGACACACAGAGAGAGAGAGAGAGAGAGAGAGAGAGAGAGAGAGAGAGAGAGAGAACATATCAAAGAGTGTTACTTTTAAGTAGTAAATAAATCAGTATGTTTGAAAAGTTGAAGCTGTAGGTTGAAAAGAAAGATATCTCCAGAGATATGTTCTGTAGACCAGATGTGGCTTCATTTGACATTCAGAATTTCAAAGGCCAGCTCCCAAAAGCTGTAATCAAATTTATTACCAAAATAATTGACCACAATGCATTTCAGTAAGGAAGTTTCAACTTGTCTTTTATTTTATTTGAAAACTGACAATGTAATGAAATAGAAACTATACCACAGATGAACACATATGTGGAACAGCACTAGCATGGATATTGCATAGACTGGACCCTATGGCTGAATCTGGAATTCTGGGAATTGAAGTCCACACATCTTAAAGTTGCCAAGATTGACAAATACTAGGTTAAAGCATATTGAAATCTGTGGCATGTAGAGAATCTTACCATACCTTAGCCAAAAATGTAACCACAAATACTGTACCAAAAATGGAAAAGAAATTGTGTTGTATCTTTTATTTTACTTTGAACTGATTATCATTGATAGAATCCAAAGATTCCTCAACTTTCCTAAGATGTGGAATATACTTTGATATCCTATATTTTATTGGATAATTATAATCATTTCACTAATAAGCAACAACAGTGATTCACAACTTTGGCCACCTCCTATGTCCCGTGAGCTTCAGTTCCTGGAATTCTCAGCAATTGCATGCTGGCTGGGGAATTCTGGGAATTGATGTCCTCACATCTGGAAGCTGTCAACTTTGTAAAACACTAGCCTACAATCGAGCAAAAATGTTCATGCTTAGTTTTCTTTGTCCAAAGAAAAGACAAAACTATTCCTTTGCAAATTAAAACTATTCCTTTGCAAATTAATACTTGTGAACAGCCAGCAATACCACTGAATGATAAACCTAAAAGGGGGGGAAATAATTCTCATCTACCTTGCAACAATAAAACAAGCTGAAAATGTTCCCACAATAATTTCTAAAACATGGAGAATTTAAAAAAAAAAACACAAGCCCCTCTGACAGAGGAAGAAAACAGGGCAATTGAGAGCCAGATTTGGCAAACTACTAACACGGACTAAAATACTGTATACAATTACAGCTACCTCAGTAACAGATCTGAGCAATTCATAAAGGATATGAAGAAACATTTTAAATCATAGTGTCTATATCAGTATTTCTCAATGTCAGCAACTTTAAGATGTATGGACTTCAGCTCCCAGAATTCCCCAGCCAGTGCTGGTTGGGGAATTTTGGGACTCGAAATCCACACATCTTAAAGTTGCTGATGTTGGGAAATACTGGCTATATACAACATACAAGAAACTGCTGGGGCTTAAGACCCCGAGAGGACATGTTACAAATATTTGCTCTGTTCCTCATAAAAAAGGAAAAGAATTACAAGCAGTGCCAACCACTGTGGTAGCAAGCTGCCATTCAAAGTCAAAACCATATGGGACATTTCAATGGCAAAGGAAGCCATCTAATATTAGTCCAAATATTATTGTTCTCAGGGTTCATATATGTAGGTGACATAAGCCAGAAATGACCTGCTGGTTACATCCAACCTCTGAACCTATTTAGAAGCTTCTGGGTCATACTACTGAAATTCAGTATCACAATTATTTTCTGTTGTCCTTTACACAGCTCCCAAAAGAAAAGCACAATGGACTGCATAAAACAAGCAGTGATTTAAAGGAACTGCTGTTTTTACCCATCCCCAAATTTTCCCAAATGCCAAAAACACTGAAAAGGGGGGATTTTAAATGGCAACTCCCACTGCTGGTTGATAAATAGAACTATGCAGGAGTGATGGATGGCCCCAGTGTCAACAACAGTGAATTCTGTTGTCTTTAGTGGCCCCAACACCTACCTGAAGCGTTGGAAGCTGGTTTTGGATCTGTTATTGTGTTTGAAATTTCTAAAGCTGAGCTTGAGGTGACTGCAAGTTGCTTGATTTGGATCATGTGAATGATGAAAGGTTGCTGGTTTCAGGACAGCTGTCCAAAACAAATACATTTCTTTAAACACAGGAACATGAACATGACTTTTTGTATTTTCTTCTCGCCCAACCCCCGCCTCTCATTTTAGGCTAATTTATTTTTGCAATCAATCAAGATTAAAGTTGGGGTTGTCTTTTTCTACCACCAAGAATTGCATGGCTGGGTGTTCAGTACTGCCCACTTACCTACTCCTGTTGTCCCCAGTCAGGGACCAGTATGGGCCTTAGGAGATTGAGCTGATTAATTATAGTTTGGTTCCTGCTCAAATGTTGCAAAAAGAATTGGTGAACAAATCTATTCTCTTTGACAAGAATTCACACTCCATCTCACCTCCTGGCTCTTGGAATTTAGGAACTGCAACATGTATGTCTCTGCCACCATCTTCTTATCTGCACTAGTTGCTCTGAATGGAGGCTTTTATTCTCTTCTGCATGATGACTAGTTATATTTTCCTTTTCTTTTGCATACTTCCTTTTCTTCCTCTTCCTCCTCTTCTTCCATTTCCTTTTTCTTGAAAAAAGCAAATGTGGGAAGGGCAGAATGAGGATGGGAACATGGCATTTTTCATGTCTTTAACTTTAACTTTAACCTTAGACTGTCTACTGTCGACCTCACCCCATTCCTAAGAGGTCTGTAAGGGGCGTGCATAAGCGCACCAGCGTGCCTACCGTCCCTGTCCTACTGTCCTATTGTCCTCATCTATCTGTATTCACTTTATGTTTATGTTTATACCAATACCTGCTATCTTGTACATGTTTGACAAACAAACAAATAAAAATAAATAAATAAAATGTCCTAGCACCACCACCAGTCTATTGAGGTAAAAGAGGACAGGAGGAAAGACACTTGCTTGGTGCTGCCAAATTGCTGTTGCAGATTTGAGGGACACAGACAGTGGCTTTTGGGAACTGGTTTCAGCCTCTGGGGAAATAGCTTTATAGTTGATCAGGAGTCAGTAAACTTTATGGTTTTAAAATAGATTATGATTTGAAAGTCCTTAGGTACCTCACTGAAAAGATTGAATTTGTCTTGACATTCACAAGCAATTTTTATTACTAAGAGCTCTGTCTGTTTCTTCGAGAGTTTGCATTTTTAAAAAATACCCACGTTTAAATTGTCAAAAGATGTCAACTGGCTGTGAGGGACAACCTCACGCTGGCTGTAATTACCAAAGGGCAGTGATCAATGGGGGCCTTTTGTTAGCATTACAGGATCACTATTGACTCGGGAAGTGAAATGCCTCAGTGGGTTAGGCAGAAAGTGAAACAGACAGGCCTTCCTGCCCTTGGCGGCTCAGAAGCCAACAACCTACACTTAGCCCATTCATTATTCCTGTCCAAATGGCAATAGTTGTTGTGATCTGAAATCAGCTGAGAGGAAAAGGAAGCAGCAAGGCTGCACAGAGGATCCATTTAGAAAGCCAGGAAAGTCATCATTCCCACCATTTGCCAAGGGAACCACACTGTTTGGTTAAACGCTGGGTTCTTTTTAGACATAGGTGATGGCACCTAAGGGACAACTCCCGTCGGCACTTAGAAATGGAACTTGTCTTCTGCATTCTGCCCTGTGTTTCAACTTGGAAAGGAACACTTATGTGACACAGTGACCCAACTCCTTTTACAGAAATAGACGGGAAGGAACATTCTTCACACCACAATAACATTTTTCACATTACACTGCTTACCTGCAAGTAAAGATTCCCATACCCTCCTTCCTCACCATTTTGACAAATGACCTGTTGTTGCACCCAGGTCTCCAATGCTCAAATTTTAAAAAATCATATATAGTAAGGAACTGACAGAAATGGTAGTAGAGTGAATATTTTCCTTGTTCCTTAGTATCTGGAAATGATAGTTTACATTTATAGGCAGACATACACACATAAAGGGACATAAAAATGTATGGAAAACTTACTGGGTCTGAACAAAGGTGAAAGACTTTTTCAGAAAGGAAGCAATAGGGCAATTGCTCCAGGCCCCACACATAAAGGGGCCTCCATTCAAAGGATAGTGCAGTAATGAAAATGGTGCTAGATGAAAGGGTTGTCTTGTATTTGCTTCCCTCAGTTTCCATTCCATTTGAGGCAATTGAATTGGCATCATAAATTCTTTCAAAGGGAAAGTGGAAAAAATCCATAGGCAAAGTGGATTCTTGTTCTTGTTTTTATTTAGTTACGATATGGCCAAGGATGAATATCTTTTTCTTCATCGAATCATTTTCTTCATGCTTCTCGTGTTTCAATTAAATCTCAGAACAATCTCATCAACCAATCATTTCTCACTGATTTCCCATGCTTCAATTAAATCCAAGGAAAGACATCATGGGAGATTTGTTTTCTTTCTTTCTTTCTTTCTTTCTTTCTTTCTTTCTTTCTTTCTTTCTTTCTTTTTTTCTTTCTTTCTTTGTTTGGGGGGGAGGGGGAGGGATATTTTATTCACAGTCAAGATATTATCATTGCTAAAGAGAATCTCAGCTTGAGAAACGGACAATTTTTCCTTCCCCTGAACAAATTGTCCACTCAATTTCTCTCTCCATCTATTTGGTGATGAAATTCCAAAAGTAAATTGGACCCTTTTCTAATATGAGATGATCATAGGGATTTATAGTTTCTATTCAAGCCTGTGAATTAAATCTATTACAGAATAATCCTAAGAGTTCTTTTAGCATTTAGGCTGTCATCAGTAGAACAAAGGCAACTGAGATTCAAAAAAGACTTTCCTACTGGAACCCACCCAACCCAACCAAGGTATTAGTAACTTGTAAATTTTGCTCAGCAAATAAAAACAAACCAACCTACTATTTGTTTCCTCCAGTAAATGGAAGAAGAAATGGGTTATAAACAGTTCAGCATTTACTCTTGACAGCATTTCTTTGGCTCTCTGCTTCAAGCAAAAAGTATACCGACCCGCGGTGCTAAAAGAAGAACATGCAGTATTTCTTAGGTGTGCCTCCAGCAAGAATACTCAAGCACCTTTAAGGAAAATCACATAGTGGAGTTATGAAAAAGTATGAAAATCCATAACCATTGATTTAAGTACATTTCCCCTGCAATGTAACTGCTGAGTTTCCTACTCAGATACAAACATTAACTGGCAATCTATTTCAAGATCCCTCCTTCTTCTGATACTTAAAATTTAAAATACACTTGAGCCAAACAGCACTTCAAACAGAAGATGCCCTCTGTTGGACAAAGACTCTTCTTCCTGAAGAATCCAATCTGGGTCAATCACCGGGACCAGAGGTTTTATCTTCCGAGCTTTCGGATTCATGCTGGAGCCCAACTTCAGAGAACTTCTCTCTAGCGTCTTAACCAGCAGGTTAACCAAATTCAGCAGGTTCTGACAGGTTCTGGAGAACTGGTAGTGGAAATTTTGAGAAGTTCGGAGAATCAGCAAATACCACCTCTGACTGGCCCCAGGAGTGGGGAGGGAATGGGGATTTTGCAATACCCTTCCCCCAGGAGTGGGGAGGGAATGGCGATTTTGCGGTATCCTTCCCCTGGAGTGGGGAGGGAATGGGGATTTTGCAGTATCCTTCCCCTGGCGTGGGGAGGGAATGGGGATTTTGCAGTACACTTCCCCTGCCATGCCCACCAAGCCACGCCCACAGAACCAGTAGGGAAAAATTTTGAATTTCACCCCTGGTCTTAACTCTTCTTCCTTTCCAAGTATTGCAGCTGGCAGATAGCACTGCATAACTGAGTGAACCTAAGAAAAGGAAAAGGGGCAAGATGTTTTCTTTGAAACATCTGCCAATCCTCCCATGTAACATCTTGGACACATAGGAAGATGGATCATATCTATCTAATGATCTTATCTTAGAATAGATGTTCCACTCTTAATTTCAATTTGAAATTGAAATTAAAATCTGTTTAACTTCAGCACATTGAAGAAATGTACGTGTGTGCTTTTTTGAAAAGCAATCATTTGTTACCTCTAAAATTATTGACTACGCTATCATCCTGGTTCCCTGAAGTTCCCCAAAGAAGGCAAGAAAGAAAGGCAAGGAAATATGGGGAAGACTGTGGTGACAGGGTGCATAGTTGTTTTTTATTTTTTAAGTAAGCAACCTCTGCAACCTTTAAACAAAACTAAAAACCCAGCAATCCAAGCACACCTCAAAGCCATGTTATTTTATGCTATTCATACCACTTTTCTTATTTACCCAGAACATTTTTTGTTTTCTTTTCCAGAAGAATGCTGCCAATCGCCAGAGGCAGACATGTTTATCAAGCTGTGTATCTTGACATCTGACATAAAATCTTTGGTACGGCCAAAAAACTTTCTGTCAGCACCTTGGAGAATGCAAGGCCATGGGGCTGGCTTGAGACCAGAGGGCATAAGTGAAATGGTTGAGCCGTTGACACTACGCCAAGAATCACAAAGAGAGGGAAAGTCAAGTTGGAGTCGAACAACCTTTTTTCCATCTCCTCTGTTTAATATGTAAGGGAGGTACCCAAACCGCAAATCTTTCACAGTTTCAATGAGAAAATAAAAGAATAAATAGTTGATTTTCTTCCTGCATGAAGCTCTTCTGTGTCTGCCAATATATGTATGTATATACTCCTTATATTGGATATGAAAAGAAGTGGCACTGAGCTCATGAAACTCTATTGTATGCTCTCATGATAAGGAAAAAATATCCCTCTTGATATTTTTGAAATTACATTAATCTTTAAATAAATAAAATCCCTTTTCCACTAAGAATCCTGTCAGGCAAAAAAGAGACTGTCAACAGGAAAGAGATAATCCTGCACTGATACCCTGTAACAGATAAAAGTACTACCTTTAAAAAACTGAATGCTAGGACTAGTAAAAGTTATTCTTGATAATGCATCCCTGCATTTTAAGGAACAGACTTTAGATAGAATACCGTACTTGTGGAGCAAAAAGTGAATGACTGGTGGCTAAACAACTTTGAGCAGAAGAGATATGTCATTAAAACTTTTGGTCTTAAAGAGTTCTTCCTTTTGGTCGTGCTCACATCAAAGGACTACATCAAAGAGCCTCCCTTTCAATAAATCCACTTCAAAGGATCTTTGTTGAAAAAACACCTGCTTTTACATAAGATGTAAAACATGATGGGGAACTTCCAGGAGTAATTAACATATTTCTATAAGCAATAACACATGTAAGCCCTGGTCATATGGCTATCCATGTTGAAATCCTAAAAGGATTTCATTTGACAAAGAGGAAAAAACAAACCACTTCAGTCAGAATCATTAAACATATGCAGGAAACCATGCATGATTTACTTTTGCATCTACCCATCATTGTTCAGTTGCATTCATAATTAGGAAATATCTCCCAAAAAACATAAAAACTTCAAGGCTGACATTTTATTAAAAGAAAATCACATTTGTTTTTCTGTAGCTTCTGTTCCTTTCCATGTCCTTGCTGTGCATATTCTGTTACTTCTGCTCAGTACTTCTGTTACTATTTCCTGGCTGGCAAGACTTAATTTCTTAAAATCAGTAGGCCTAGGCAATATTCCATATTATATGGGAATATGGGAGAAAAACTAAAATGGGCTGTGTCTCAGCATGTAAAGAAACTAAAGCAAACATAACTCTATACAAACCAAGAGTGTTAAGTCATTCAAGGGAGAATTGGCTTCTGAATCTAACAATGAACTACCTGCAGAACTCCATGTCAAAGATTTGATAGGGCCTACAAATCCTGATATCCAATCTGGTAGTAGATCAACCCATCTCTTGTCCTAATTCCATTCTCCATAGTTATTTCTCACTTAAACTCTCCCACAATGCCTTAAAATGATGCTCCATTAAAATAGCTAACTGGAATGAAAAGTAACTCTCAGTTACTTGCTATAAATTTATAGACACCTTTATCTGCCAATAAGCCTATGGATTACCCAAATATGTAACATGTGTACCTTCAGAAGGAACTCACGAGATGACCAGGAGTCTCCTCAAACTTGTAGTAGACCGGAGACATTAATGAGCATTCAAAATCTTTAGGCAATGTCTCACAATGTTAGGAGCTTTAAGATGTGTCAACTTCAACTCCCATGCTAGCTTGGGAATTCTAGCTTAAATTTGCCAGGGTTGAAATTTGATTAAGATGATGCTTGTGCCTTTTGAAAGAAGAGCTGATGGATCTCATTAAAAAATTATCCTCTAAAAGTACTAAGATCAAATATCCTTTTTTAATAGCAATTTTATTAAAAATTATAACTGAGAATAAAAACTAATATAAGCTAAAAAATCTAGAAAAATAAAAAGAAAGAGTAGAACGTGCAGAAAAGAAAGAAAAAGAAAAAAGTAAGAATAAAGGAAAAGAGGAAAAGAAATATATAAAGAAGAGATTCCATCCTTCATCACAAGTATAAACAATTAGATTAACTTATCCCTCCTCTTGAAATACAAGGAATGTTATCTTCCTCCCATATTCTGTTTCTTATCTATAAATAAATCCATAAAATTTCACATTTCAGTCCTGATATCAGCATTAGTCCATTAAGGGTTACCAGAAATAACAACATACCTATTTTAATCTTTATCAAATAAACCAACTTTATATTCCTTCGTTTTGCTTTTAACAATCTTAATATTTAGTAGAGTTTGATTTCTTTTCATTTTTTTATTTGCTGCATCTCACAAAATTCTTCAGATTTTAAAAGCCTCCTTTGTAATTCCCTTATAGAAAAATTATCCAGTACATGCCTTTAGTTTAATGTTTATATATTCCTTTTGTTTATTAAACCATGAGCCAGTTTCTTTTATATGTCCAGTTTAACTTTTTCTATGTTATTCTTGTAACCTGTCATTTGTAAATCTACTTTCAATTCAATATTGAACTTATCAGGTAAAACGTGTTCCTCTTTCATAACATATTTAGACACTGTCTTTCCATTGGTGCAGATGTCTCTATTAGATAACTCTATTGAAGTTATCCTTCAATACATTCAATGTTACAATATTTTGTTTCATTCTGTAATTTTAAGTCAAGTTTATGTGTTGTTAAACTTTAATTTTATCTTTAATTTCCTCTAATGTCCAATTTTTAAAACACCTTGTTATTTTAAAAGAAACAAAACAAAACAAAAGCATTTTGCCACGGGAAGGATTTTTTATAATTAATTTAACATCTTATTTCAAATTTATCTGGACCTTTAGTCTGTTCATAACTTTCTAAAATCAACCTTTATTCCAAAGGGAGAAAAAAATTCTAAAACTTGTACCGGTAGTTAAAAATTTTCTTTCACTAACAATTGCAGGAAACTTGCCTGTTGCTGTAAAACCTGTTGATGCAAAGGTTCTTAGTAGCTGAAAAACATTTAACAAGCAATTTCCAAAAGTAATTTGAAAGGAAATATGTGAACCTAACCGCAAATTGAGAAAGATGGGTTAATCCCTCATCACCCAGAGTTCTAAACCCACCAGATACAGTACTGCTATCTTGCAGTCTCCTTGCAAGATAACAGCTGTCTGGAGCACTTGTAGGTAACCTCAAGTCCCTCTCTTTGTGCAGAGAGGAATTTTGAAGAGCCAATTAATCCCCAGTCTTTATTCTGCCATGATCATCAGCTCTGGTTTTTTGCGGAGCCATCTTCAGTTCGCTATTTTTTCCTATAAATATAAATACTATAAATGTTTTTCCTACAAATACCCTATAAATGCTATTGGATCTTGAATCAGGGTCACAGTATTAATATGAGAATCAAAGAATAACAAAGAATTTTGTGGGATTTAAAGGCTAACAAGTTTATTATTTATTATATATATACTTCATGGCTTAATATTTTATGAAATGCATAAAAGTTTGTGATACGGTAAATGAGGGCATGTGTAAAAAGAACCACAAAATTGTATTGCTTTTGCTATAATTTAATCCAGCTATCCATTTGGAAACTATACAATATATGTATATGTATACATATATGCATATGCATATACGCATATATTTCGAGGGGTTGTATTTTTGCTACAGTTATACTGCATACTGAATTCAGTCAATATTCTTAGACTAGAGTCCCTGAAAACAATGACTAGAAACCAGGGCTAGAATTAGATAGAAATAGATGATTGATAGTGTAGAGGATGGATGGATGGATGGATGGATGGATGGATGGATGGATGGATGGATGGATGGATGGATGGATGGATGGATGGATGGATGGATGGATGGATCGATGGATCGATGGATCGATGGATCGATGGATCAATGGATCGACAGACAGATAAAATGACAGGGCAATTATCAATTATGTCTAGAAAGATTTCTATGTTTTGTTTTTAAAGCACAGAGAAAATAGGCAGGGGTAAAGCAAAAAATAATAAATAAACAAACAAACAAACAAACAAATAAATAATGTTCAGGATACAAAACATTTATTTAAACTTCCTTTTCCCCCCCCAAATTGACCCCACTTTTCAAGCCACTTATTCTCACCCTAAAACAGTGTGATTAACTGATTCATCAGCAGCAACTAAAAAACATTTTCCAACAGATCTGCTCCAAAATTGAGGATGATGCAGCAGGCAAGTTGCTCTCCAAAAGGTGCGTAGTTGAAGTTGTATGGGCCTAGTAAAGGCAGTAGCATCTGTCTCAGTTGGCTTTACATTTGCCATTCCTTTGTTTTCTGTCTGTGTGTGTTTAAGACAGCAGCCATCTCAAATGAGAATGGTAACTGCCTTCCAATCAAATGTCAAGTCTCCATTCAAATCTCAGCACTTTCAGTGGCCTTTTATCCTCTTTCTATGTGTCTTTGCTAGCTATTGAAAGCATCTTGGTTTCAAAGACCTTGGTGCTCTTAGTTACAGACTAAGTATGCTATAACAGAAGCCTACTTTATAGTTTGGAAGTCTTTGGAGCAAAAGTGGCATGCTTTTATGTCTCACTGAAAGAAAAACTCTAGCCATTTACCAAGACTTTGAGGATTAGCAACATTCCGTTTTCATGAACTTAAAAGATAACGTTTTCTGCATGTATTTGAAGTAAAAAAAAAAAATTATGTGTGAATTAAAATTACCTGAATGCAGTGCAGTTGCTTTTATCTGTTTTATGTTGATAAACTGTTGGAGTTTAATGTAAGGAAGATTTGGAAGGAACAACAGCAATAACATCTGCAAATTTAAATTTACAATGCTTCATCTTTAGCAAACATTTTATGAATTAAACTGAGAAGGTCCATCTATGCAGTTGCTAAAAAATAACTTCAGTTGATTGCACATATTATTCAGAATCATGTTAGGAAAAGAAAAGGCACCTATATGTACATCATAAACTTCATAGTTATTTTTTATTTCCACCAAAAATTATTTTGAATAGGAAATATAAATTTATGCATGCTTTATTGGGAATAAATCCATGAGCACTACGATTTTATGCATGTCTACTCAGAAATACATCTTCTGAAGTCAATCAAACTTATTTCTTACTCTTATAGCATAAATCTCATGGACATTATTGAAACTATTTTCTAGGCTCACAAGCAGAAGATTGGGCTGCGCGCAACAACTGGTCATTTCTTTGAGAATTAATAACAGATTGCCAAATATTTTCACAGGAGTTCATGATCTCTCTGGCATGCTATATCTGAGATTGCTCCAAATCAATTTCCCTGCATTGTTTAAAAATTCCACTCAGGCAAACATGTGTGATTAAGTTCAGAATATTTCTCCAACCATTAAAATAAGTAGCGTTAGTTCCTCCTTGTTGAAAACATAACAATATTATATCTTTTTTAAAATATATAATCGCTCAGAATTTTTTTCCTTACTGACAAACGTAAACAACCAACACTATTTAATTCTTATTTCTCTGAGAAATAGGTCTCAGTGATTTCAATTATTATATGCAGGTAAAGCAGAAGGAATTCAATACCCCCATTTTGGGAAGAGGGATTTTGCCAAGAGTAGTATAATTTCCTATCGTATTTTCTGTGAAAACCTCTCAACGTTGATGTAAATTCTCACAATACTCAATAGGGCATAAAGAAAACCTGGGGCATAAAACTTTGCATCGTAAGAAATGGAAAAACTCCAATTCCCAGCACATAAAAGAAAATAGGGAATAGCACAACCTCATTCCCTCCTGTGATTTTGTCAGGTCTCTGTCCCACTTTCTGCAGTCCTACCCATAGAAAACATTAATTCTTATTATTTTTTAAGTGCATGCTCTTCCAAAATGTTGACCAACCTAGAGTAAGCAGTTATAAAATTCCATCTTGAGTCTGCATTCCTACGTGATAAAACTTGCCTGGAATAAATTCCATTAAATTTAAAAGGATTTATTCTTAAGTAGGTATGCAGAAACTTCTCCAAAATTAGCAGAAAGTGGCATTGTTAAAATAAATACAGTCATGGATGTCTGGGTTGGGGATCATTGGAAACTGACTTCAATGACTGCTTGAAGTCCACAAATTGGTCAAGGGAAAAGAATTGGTACATGTTCAGCAGCAGAGGTCCTCCCACATGCATGTTAAAGGAGAAAGAATTGCTTGGTCTCTGGATATGGAATCTTATTTAGATGTTCTCAGTGGTTGCTGCAAAAGCTAGACTAGGGCCTGTTTTCCTTAGCTTTCCTCCTGGAGAACATTTTCTGACCCAGAAAAATATAGTAGCCAAAAGTGTCTTTCTATATCACATTATTGGCAGCTTGACACTATAAGAGACTTGATTGCCCAACATTTCTCACCCTATTATCCACCTAACAACAATCCTGTATATTCAGCTGCATATTCTTGTTTTTTTTTCCCCCCAGCTAAGAAGATTTTTCTGTTCAGGTAGGCTTTTCCTTACAGAATAAATAATACATGGCTTGAAAAATGTCATTTTTATGTTGTATATGATCCATTTTTTATAATGTTTACAACAGAAGAGGATGGTATTTTTAAAAAAAAAAAAAAAGATTATAACTTTGAAAAATAATTTCCCTCGCCTGCATTCTTAAATGGTAGAGTCCCAGGCAGAAACAATGTCACATTTTTCTTTCTTTTGAAAGTATGAAGATCTTCACAACATTCTCAAACTTGGCCTTCAAAGACTGATTCTGCAGCAATGATGGGGAAATCTCTGCATCATTTCTGGCTCAGTAGTCACAGAGAATGAGAATTATACTCCATAAAGACTGAGGTAGATTCACATCCATCCCCTTGCTTCATCTTAATTCTGGGGCAGTCCAAAAGCTGTCTGATAATATTCCCTTAAACAATGAAAATTGGTGCATATATATGACTCATATTGGACAAAATCTTCTAAAAATGTATAAATAAATGGTAATCCTAACAAAACCTAATGCGAGAAGGTTTGTAAGCTTTCTGAATGAAACTTGAGAGACCTTGCTTTCTGACTCCAGTAAGGTCATGAACAAAGAATGCTGAATCTCATTTGGACATTTGACTCCATTCTGAATGTTGCTGAAATACTGATGCTAAATGAAATGGAACTTCCTTAGAAAGAATCTCTTTGACCTATCAAATGGAAAATATTGAGATTATGGGCAGCTCATTTTTGGAGCTAATGGAAATGGAAATGTATCAGTCAAAGATAACCTCAAATCAATATAACGGTATTTGAGTAAGAGGCCTTTACTAGTAGTAACAAATAATAGTGATAGCAATAATGGTACTGTGGTTTTTTTAAAGAACTCGTAAGAACAAGAAATATATCAAAACCAAGGATTATATCAATAATCCTTAGAAAATACCATATTCTGAGTTGGAAGAAATGCTATCTCGGTCCACTTAGTTAAGACTGTCTGGAACTACAAAATTCTGATTAACATTGCATCTCAAGAGTGGGATGGATGGATGGATGGATGGATGGATGGATGGATGGATGGATGGATGGATGGATGGATGGATGGATGGATCATTCATTCATTCATTCATTATAACCAGGCATCATCCTATTCTAAAAATACCGTAAGATTTTGGCAGCCAAGCAATAAGAGGATGACATGACCGTAGAAAGATGAACAGGAATGTGTTAATAACATTCCATATATTTGTACTTTTTGTTCTGTTAATTAATATAAAAAATATAATCCAATGAGAAATGGCTTTTCTCAATACTGTTTTAGAATAGAATAGAATGGAATGGAATGGAATGGAATGGAATGGAATGGAATGGAATGGAATGGAATAGAATAGAATA
>QLTV01000448.1:1034894-1055604 GCA_003457575.1 Thermophis baileyi
CCAAGATCTAAGGGACGGGGTTAGATGGAGACTGCTAAAGCAAGACGATAAAAAAAATTGTCTGAAGCCTTGATCAAGGCTAGTAGTGTAATTCTGAAATCGAATTTTTAAATTAATGGCAATGTGCAAATGTAGGTGAAAAATAAAGTTTGCAAAAATAGACACACATGCCCATACGCGAGGAATAAAGTATTATATGCTCATTTAGTTTTCAGTTCATTGGTTCCACTGAGAAGTGATGTGCAGTAAACATTTTATAGTATATTGAAAATGTGTCGACGTGAACGCTTTGAAAAATTATCCCGATTTTAAGTTCTTTACCACCATTAATAAAGATTTGGGGAAAAGAGAATCGTTGATGAGGGTCTTAGCACTTCTTAACCGTTGTTTTAGGTGTTACTAACATTTTTCTTGCTGAGAGAAAATAAATCTTCGAATCAAACTGAAATTCACATATTTTTTTTAAACAAAATAAGAAATTGCTTAAATACGGCGGACAGGGAAGCCTTTAGGTGGGGTAAAGACATACGTGGCGATATTATAAGGCTTCTAAATGTTTTACCAAGCGATACCGAGTTTCTGAAGCCGTCTTCTTTGGGTACGATCAAGGGAACCCTTTCCATATTGCAGAGGTCTTAGCGAGTGTAACTTTTTATACACGATGCAGAACCATACACACCAACAGGTTATTTTCACGTAGTGGAAATGTAAAGGAAATTCCCAGGGGAAAAGATGCAAAATGTTTTTTTTTAAGGCGCCCGGGTGCATTTTTCCGGTTGGCGTGTCCTGCTAAATCCATCCCTTGAAGAAACCTACTCTGCCCCCATGCATTATTATACAGGTTATCACTGAGACTTTGTACCAGCGACGTCAGCCTACAGAACGCTTCCCGATGAACATGCGCCATACATCCTTCCCCTTCGGAGGTCAGATCTGATCTGACTGACTCAGCGTAAAACGCCTCCGTCCGCTTCTAAGCATTACCGCCGCCCAAGGCTGGAACTGTCAATCATCCTCTCTTCCCTGACGAATTGCCACCCCATTGGGGAGAAGGCGACCAATCATCGAGCAGACCGGAGAAAGTAATGAGAGGCGGGGTTTGCCGTGGAAGCGCGTTGAAAAAAATTGCAGTGGGAGAAGTAAATCCGTCGTGCGAACTGGAAGGCCTGCGATGATTTATGCACGTGTTTTATTATTTGTAACACGTTGAGAAGTTATTAAAAGTAAGATCTATAGCTTCCTTTTCCTAGGTACAAATGGCGATTACTATTCTTCCTTGTGCCAAATTACACAGGGGGATGTATCCAGGCGAGCTGGAGGGTTTATGGCCATTGTGATGGATTCTGTTTCCTTTTGATTCTAGATGCTCGTATTTCATTTCTTTTTATGAGCTTAAAATTTGATCCTTCGATCTACGTTGCTGTAAAGCGAGCACTGATCCGACTGATTAAGGGAGCCTGAGAGATTGATCGTAATTCACACCTAGAGATCTGTATCTATACAGTGGAAACAGATGACGGTTTGGTTTAGACATAAACCGTGAGCAAAGGCAATCCTACTAGGGAAAATATTACTTTGTTTCTTTTTTAAGATATAAGCAGGCCTCCAGACCTTTGGAAGTGTTACACAGTGGTTGTTTCTAATCTCAAAATTAATTTAGGCCCTTTACCCCCAAGGACATAAGTGCAGTTCTATATTATTTTTATATTACCTGGCACTTAAGCCTGCAGTTTAATCTTTACTCGAGGAGTGGACCAAAATTCTTTTCATAATAACATTCTGTAATTAAAGACCTAGGTAATATTTTTTCCAGATCTATGCTGTCAGTCAGAGACTTAACTCAGAAGAGAAAGTGACCCGGTTGGTCCTGAAAATTCTTCACCAAAAATGGCTATTTATTTGGTACTTAATAGTTAGAATTTACACCACCATCTTGCACTCAGTAAGAAGTTAATCTCACAGAGGTCCACAGGTTTACTCTCAGTTGATTTATTCACAACGGGTCTCGACACTGCAAGATGATTGGCAAACAAAAAGCAAAAACACCCGATGAATTCCTTTAGCGCGATAGCCAAGAGAGTGGTAGGAAAGATTATTATATGTACTGTATAAATGTCATATTGGTTCATACTACCGCTGAGGAAATTTAGAGAAACCGGAATCAAAACTTAAGGTATTCAGAAAACTTTTATCTAGTCATTGACTTATTTTTAACCAAATGGAAGGAGAATAACTTCGGTAGCTCAAAACGCATCCAGGCAATTCTGTTTGCATTTTCCGCCGCTTCCTTCTCCTGAAATGTTTCCTACTGCAAGGCTTGCTTACCTTTTAACCGCGGGGAAAATCTTTGTCTCGCTTCTCCGACGCGAGGGGGCGCTTTATCACAGATCTGAATAGTGCGAGCAAATAAACGGTGGGCCTCAGAAATGTAGCAACGATGATCTGGGTTAAATGAGCCGTATGAATAATGGTAGTAATAGAAGTTTCCCACGCACATTAAAAAAAACAACAACCCTTTTTCTGCATGTTTCCGGCAACAAACCAAAATAGGCTCCACCCCATTCATTGACTTGCCTGTCTTCCCGTTCTGCCATTGGCGACCGGGTGAAGCTATAGTCTTTGACAGGTTGGGGCGAGGGAAGCCCATCAATCAATCAAGCGATTTAATCTCCCTTGGCAGCCGAGGGACAGCGGGAGCCTTAACCGATGAGCTACGCCTCCCTCGCCAAATGCAACTAAAGGAAACCCTACGCCGAAATAAGGTCTGGCAAAGGGTCCCGCGCGTAATAAAAGATTTGCAAGCAGCAAACGATCGTAAACTGCAGCGTCAGGTTTCTCAGATGACATCTTGCGTTACTACCTGCTTTAAATCCCTATCTCTGCGATCCTGCCAGCGAGTTTTAGACTATAAATTGATGAGGCAAATGAGAGTCGGGAACGAAGTAAATTATTCCGTTTTGAGACAATTGTTCGGGGTTTGTATTTGTTTTCCCCAGAACGTGCAAAAAGGCAGAAGATATTAGAATCCCTGTGGCTTGCAGTTGAAATGGGCTTCTTGGGAACCAAAATCAGATCGTAAAATGAATATATAAACATAACGGGGTCGAATTATGCACGGTCCTTTTAAAAACATATCACTGCTGTGGAACTAAATTTCAAAATGGTTTAACGTGAACTTGGATGTTGGCAAGTAAGGACCTTTCCAGAGGGGCGGCGGGGGGGGGGTGGGCTTCCTATAAATCCAAGAAAGCCTCCTTTCCGCGCTTTCTCGTATTACCCTGTTTGTTTATAAAAGGGAAGCCGAGATCCGACGCCAGCTTGCCTGCCTGTTTGCTTCACTTCCAAGGAGTCTGATTTTATCTATTCTCTCGCTATTCTTAAGTGATATAGCTAGAGTATTATATGCAAATACAACAGTTCCCAAAAAGGACATACTTTTTTAACAAAATGCAGAACAATGGGGACTAGAAATTCTGCTTAACGTTAAAGCGTAATATTGCTTAGCTACATTTATGATGATTTTATAACTTCCCTATAACTTCCTTTTTCTCTTTGCGAACAGATATTGGAAGGTTCTCATAGTGGGGGGGGGGTTGTTGTAGGGAGCTTATTTCTAATTCTATTTCTAAAAAATTTATAAGATATATTTATGGACTGGCCTAGAAATAAAAAATAGATTATCTGCAACATGTCTGAAAAAGAAATAGATTTTTATATCAGCCACAGCCTGCATTTCCAACTCTCATATTCTTAGGAAGTAACACCCATTAAAGTAATTTACTTGTAAACTAAGGTTGAAAAGAATTTTAAAAAATCAACCTCAATAAAATTAACAAGAACTTTGCTCCAAATTTTAGATTTTAGACGTTGGCTTTTATCACATTAATAAGTGGAAACATTCTTGCTGATTTGGATTCGACTTTTGCTAGAGGCAGATGATGTTCTCCCACACTTTTTTCTGAAAATATGGTTCTACTTAACCTCAACAAATTCTTATGGCACATAGCTATACATAAATTACAATTAGTGAGGCTAGAAAAAAACCTTTGTTCCTCTACGCTTTTAAAATGCTTTGAAAAATTTTTCTCTATAGATATATATATATTTGCATGGATTTCCATAAAAACAATGTATACAGCTGCAAAAGTTAAAGCTGAAATGCTTTTACTCCTTTTTTAAGCAGGAGCTATTTTGATTGAACTCAATGGGACCTTTTTTAAAAATAATTTTATGTCTTGAAATCCAGCAGGTTTATTGTGACACAAGATTTAGTGAACTACAAATCAGTACATCAAATGCCTGAATCGTTTTTAATCTGTTGGTGTTCTGTGCCAGTAATGCTTAATGCAAATATGTAGGAACAAACAGTATAAACATAACAGCAGAAATTTATTTGTTGCTGTGTAATTTAATATGCCATTATTTTGTATTTGAAAATGACATTTTTACATAGAATTGTCTTTGCTGCATTTCATGAGCACCTGTCCCCATTTATCCTGCTAGTTCAACAATGTTCAATGTTCTATATCAAGAAAGAATTCCTTATTAATACAATTTTCTTCAATTTGGTAAATCAGATTTTTTTCAAGTTGGTAAATTCCAGATAAGTTGGATGATGATTCCTGTAAAGTATGGAGAATTATGGTCTGACACATCAGATTGAGAAAACCTGTATGTTTATTTAAAATATGAAAGTTCTTCCTGATTTTGATGGACCAGGCTAACACATTTTTTCTTCTAATATATATCCAAACAGGTACTTTAGCTTTCTCTGAATGTTATGCTACTATCTTAGGGCGGGCTAAACATTAAAATATGTTATAATCACATCTAACAAAATAATGATGTCCCCTGGAAATGGAGACCTCTGAAGGAAATTTAAAGGAATTTTATAAATCATGGTTTTATAATACCCTGCTCTGAAGAGAACTTCTGGCACTTTAAAGAATAGATTTATTGCCCTATATTTTATGAGAGTAAAGTGCTACTCCAAAAAGTTGATGCCATAATAAATCTTAAAAAGCTGAAGTGGCTTTAATCCCCCCCCCCCCCAAAAAAAAAGTTGTGTCAGAATGCATTTATTATGTGCCTTTAAAATAGTACAAGTCTTTTTTAAAAAAAGATAGGGGAGTTGAGATCCCATGTGAATCATATCAAATTCTGATAGATGTTTATGCTTTGTAATTTTGTACCCCACTCTCCTTATGCTGCTCTTTGACCATAATAAAGATTTGACTTCATTTGAGGTCCTATATGAAGATAAGATTTGAGAAAGACTGGATAGGGTCTCTGCTCATTTTCTTGGAAACAAGGTCTATAGAGCTCAGTCAGATTTAATTTTAAGTAGATGTGTCCAGATATCTGCTAGATAATTATGCAGAAGCCATAAGCATTATTGATATCAAAAAGAAATGGTTTATTCAAGAGAAAGGCTTAAATACATTTTTAAGCAGTAGAATATTATTTCATATTATCAATTCTATGTCTGTACAAAGTTTGAGCTCTTGCCAGCCATTTTCAAAGAAATGTTTTTGTTGTGTTGCTGTTTATTTCAGTGCTGCTACCCTGTAATGGGCAAAAGAATCCAGAATCAGAGTATAGGAACCCACTAAACACTTGTAGGCTTTGCTGGAGAAAAATATGCTGAAATAAATAAATAAATAATGGGAGAAAACCAAAATTGCAGTGCAGCTTCTAAAAGTGATAAATTAGAAAGACCTGAGGAAATCACAGGAAAGTTGGGGAATCAGACAGGATTGAAAGTTAAATGCTCATTTCTTTGGTTTTAGATTTAACAAGCAAATTGTTTTCACATTGACATTCCAATAACATCTGTTGAGTTCCATGTTATTTGCTTCCAGTTTAAGTATATATAGGTTTATTATATTTTTTCTGGATTTAAAATATCAAAAAAATTATCAGGGATAAATTTAAAGCTGTTTGCATCAATCTTGCCAATTAATAAAACAACTAAAATCAAATAAGCCAGAACTTATGGAAAATACTTGTGTAAAGCAATCTTAACACTTATGGAAAACTACATTTGGAATATAATTTTAAACTGTAGTAAGGTCTACTTTTCCCCTTCATTCATATAACACACACACATACCCACACGTTCAAGTCATTGTTTACTGCCTGGATTAGTCCCTGCTTGGTGAGATTATATATAAATACATGACATATTACTATATGTTATAAGAATATACACACACATCTAAATGTATGCAAGTTAATATGCCATGTCTAAAATATTTTATTGACAGGAACATCCCAGAATTTAAAGGACCTAAATAATAGTTCTGGAAGTGTGTCTTTTGTTAAATTTCTGACAGCCTGCATATTACTTTTCTTCCAGCCAACTTGTAGCATTCAAAGAAAGTATAAACTAGTTTTGTGACGTTTACTTTTCTCTCCAGGTTGATGTGGGATGAGTTCGAGAGCCCAGATTCCATAGGAGTAGGCGCAGCAAAAATTGGCACCAACTGCATCAGAAAACACATTGTTTCTCTGGTTATTTAAATCTTGTAGCTGCCAGTTTTCAACTGCAGTCATATTACAGACTTTAGAAGTGGGGGGGGGATGCTTTATTTCTTGCGTCTTCTAGTACCAAATTATCTAAACAGTGCGATTGCCAAATAATCGAAGAAAAAGCCTGTCCTAAAATAGGCATCTGGGTTTAAACGGTGCTGTGATTTTTGCACCGAGCTTAAATCAAGAGAAAGTTTCACAGGTTTCACCAAATCTTTGGCAATGATGGAAGAAACATTTTGTCAATTGTTCATCTTCAGTGGGGCTTTACCTCAAGATTTTGTCCTCCATTTTTCATCCCGGCAATTCAATGTAGTATAAACTATATCCATGGTATAATATCTGTACCCGTTTTATTTGCCTAAATGTTTGCCATCGATATGAAAAACCTGATGTACAATAATACTCTGACAGGAACTGTGGTGTAATACTCCTTCATGATGGACCACAGGGTACGTGTGATTTAATAGCGGGGAGAAGGGGGGGCAGGGGAAGGAGAGGAAGTCTGCGAATAATAAGCGCTTTTTCACTAAAACCCAAAACAGCCCCCGGATCAAGAGACCACAGGCATTGCTCCGGCAGCTGAAGACAATTCTCCCGATTTCCTCTCCCTTTCATGTCCCTGTTGTTCTTCCGACGCGCAAGCAGGATATTGAAAGGCAATTCCGAGATAATACGCGAGTTAACTCTTTGAAGGCGTATCTAAAGCATCGGATAAATCAAAAAAGATTTAGAAAGGGCCCTTAAGAGCGCCCCACAAGCTGAACACGCAGAATGCCTTTTATGAACAGGTTTACGAGGCCGACGAGCATTGCAAATGCCGGGTGTTGTTTTTGTTAGAGCCTACCCTAAATAAGTAATGGGACCTTGTAATGTTTTAGCTCCATCTGGTTGCTTTTACGAGCTCCGAGCGAAGAGCAGGACCATCAGATCTGCAGAGAACGACTTACTTGTGCTGAGTGTATTTGGAGAGATAGATGCCTCTGCAGAAGGCATTTCCTTTAAGCACGCTCTGTACGATCAACTAGCTTTCTCCCCCACCCCTTAATGTCTCCTCACCATGCCGCTTTGAGAATTGAACGTAACAGCATTAATAACCCCCAAGTGTAAAAAAGGAAGTCCGGTGGGGTTTTTGTTCTGTTTTATGTTTCGAGGTCCCTTTGATCCATAGAAAACAGATCCTCTGGAGTTGCGCGGCTCATTAAGATGGTAAGATTAGAAAGTCTGCCTACAAGGAAAAGCCGCAGGGAGTGGGGCTGATCGTTTCCATCTGTTGGACATCTAGTCTTTTTGCAAAAAAAAATGGGGATTAAATTACAGAAAATGAAGAAAGGGAGCTAAAGGCTGGGATCCCACATCAGATCAATCCAAATGGTAATAACCGAAAGTAGAAGATAAGGGAATCATTTTGGAGGTAAACAATAAATTCGGGGGGGGGGGATGCAATTTTAACAAGGGTGAATAAGAGAAAAACTCCAGCAATTCCTTCCCGAATCACGGAAGGAAATCAGTAACCCCAATCCCACCCATGATTGCATATGCATATAGTACTAGATTTCAATATTCATTGCAATAAGCATCATTTTATGACGTCAAGCAGTCGGATTGGTAGTCGAACTCAGGAGGTGGTCACTGTCTTGTTCCCCGCCCTAACCAATCATATGGCCTCCGAAAGACTGTCCAATCACAGTTGCTTCAAGCTTCAGCGGATTCTAGCAATCTGATCTTCACGCCGTGACACCACTTCAAACGTCTCGCGGGTAAACACCCCGGAAGCGGGGGGAAGCGCAGCGAATTGAAAAGCCGTATGCAAATAGGGAAAAGGGGTGGAACGGAAATGACACATTCCGGGGTGTATACTAGATATCTCATCCGACGTAACAGCACTGTACGTACTGAGCTGTGAGCGAAACGCTCCTATTGGTGGAGCCGATACTCCTCCTCTTCGAAGGTTCCATCCGGGAACTTTATAAGCCTATAAAACACTATATTAATTATGCATGCAAAAACTCGCCTCTTTTTCCTCCTCCTTTTCTCTGAGGGGAGAGACAGTAGAGATAGGAGGCGGCGTAGTGGGAGGGCAAGGTAGACTCCGCCTACTCCAAGTCACGAATGCACTCGAGATAGACCGTAAAAGATATCCTGTCTTAAAGAATCGGGGCCACGGTTGGATACAAACTAGTACTGCAGTATTTTTTTTTATTGATCAGGATTTAGATTGATCTTTGTATTCACCGAATAATGCTACATAATTCTTTTATGTATATAATTGAAAATACATAAAAAATTACGAAGAAATTGATGAGTGTTTAATAACTATATGAGAACTTCACCAGCTTGATCTCGAAACTTTCAGTAAAGAAGAAAAACTGCAGCAATGTTAGCTTAAAAGGCACTTTTATTCTTCTCTCTGACTTATTTTCTTGTAGTTCTTTTGTTTGATTGTTGTCACCTATCCAGAGTTGTTGAGAGTCGGATGGTATACACGTTTAATAAGTTATTATTATAATTAAAAGTTATGAGATCAAAATCACAAAGTTAAATGAAGCAAGCTTGTTTTTATAACTAGTTTTGAATTTTATCTGTATGTATATCTAAATATAAAATCTTAAACTCAAGTAGAATTGCCTAGAAATATTTTCTTCGATTTTACAAAACGTCCAAGTTTGCAAAATGTATACTTTTCAGTTCCCAAATATAAATGTCCATAGCACTGCTGCTGATTTGTCAAGAACAATTACGTAGCAATTAGATGGAGCAGAGAGCTTGCCAGATGCCAAAATAGGGCAGGGTTTCTCAACCTCACTAACTTTAAAAAGTTTAGACTACAACTCCCAGAATTCCCCAGCCAATTATAGTTGCTAAGATTGAGAAACACTAGTCTAGGGCTCTAGGTTGGTAATCTCAAATTCATTCATTGATCTTCAAACATTTGCATGTTATTCAGTAAAGGAGAAGATATTTCAAAAGGGTAATGGAACAGCAGCTCACCAATGACATGCTGGGATTTTCTAGTTATCTTTTTCTAGTTTTTTTTTCCCTCCAATCACTTAAACAGACTGCTAAAAGGCCATGTGAAGATTCCTTCCTAACATTCAGCTTCTAACAGACAAACCTTTTGAAAAAAAATATTCCCAATTAATATGAGGATTTGGAACAGAAATCCAAAATTTATACCCTGCCCTGCCTTTCAGTGCTATAGGTATGGAACCACTAATGGTCAAAAGTGATGTCTGCCTTTCACCAGCATTCAGGCTGGTGAGGATGTTTGCCAAACCCCATTCTCAGCTATGATGCAGTGTCAGCATCCACCCCAAAGTTGATAGAGTATATGATAAACTCTGTTTAATCTTCTTTTTTCTTTGACCAAAGGAAAATTACTGAAGCTTGACCACACGAACAGAACAAAATCAGTCTCAAGGAACAGCTGTGTTTACACATGCCTACCATAACTGCAATTGACTGCTTTCAAGTCTTTGTAATAAAATGGTTTACAATGCAGAGTCTTACGTTTCCAGTCTTTGCACAGTTGCATGGCAGAAAGAATCCAGCAAGCTCAGTTACTTCTTTAGTATAGATCTGACTCTCTAGACAACATCATTCCTCACTTTTGCCTAAAGCCTGACAGCTGGCATGTAGCATTTGCAGAGGTGGGTTCTTACCGGTTCTATCTGGTTCTTTAAAACCGTTAGTAACTCGGCGATGACGTCATGGAGCCGGTTCTGTCGGTGTCTCCGTGGGTGCCGCCATCTTGGATTTTGCTTCTGCGCATGCGTAGAAGCTATATTTTGATTGCTGTGGGCGCGCACGTGTGCAACCCTGAGTGAACCGGCAGCAAAAGGATCCAGAACCCACCCCTGAGCATTTGGTACTACAGTCCATGCTGGAAAAAGGCAATGACAAACCATTCCTGCATTGGGGCCAAAGAAAGTACAGGGATCTGTCCGTGGAACACTAGAGGTCTAATATGACTTGAAGAAGACTTTATTTAATTCAACCAGAGGTGGGTTCCTCATGGTTTGCACTGGTTCTATAGAACCGGTAGTAAACCGGTGGTGACATCATGGAGTTGGTTCTGTCGGTGCCGGTCCGTGGACGCCGCCATCTTTTTTTTTTGGATTATTTTTTTTGGGGGGGAAAAATATTTTTTGGATTTTTTTGCTATTTTTTGCTTCTGCACATGCACAGAAGCCGAGTTTTCGGCACTGTGCATGCGCCGCCATCTTGTTTTTGGCTTTTGGGGAGGAATTTTTTGCTATTTTTGCTTCTGCGCATGCACAGAAGCTGAGTTTCCGGCACTGCGCATGCACGGCCGTGTGCGCAAAGCACAGGTGCACCCACGTGGTGCAACCACGTGGCGCGGGAGGAAGCAAACCAGCGGCGAGGTAAGTTAGAGCCCACCCCTGAATTCAACCCTTTCAGAAAAATGAACCTTGCCGAAGTTCCCCCTGATTAAAAAATGGCAGGGAGGTTGTTTGCTGTTTGGGAAGGTGAAGAAAAATATCTAAACAGTTTCTAGGTTATACCATCACCAGGCACTGGCATCTAAAGGCCAGATTAGTCCTTCAATACATTCATTTCAACACCATACAAAAGTAGAAATAAAAATATAAATCATTTCTGAATGAACTAGCAGTGCATTTTGAGACCTGCTTTTGTTGTTCACCAAGAAACATCATAGGTGTACGTGCATGTACATTAAATTCTAGTCTTGGCTTGCAGTCTTCTACAGATCTACTAAATTTCCTTGAGGTCATATTCCAAGAGGTATACATTATGCATGGCTCACTGCACACTGAATGGCACAGTATACGAGTGCTAGAATGTGTGGCTGCAAACTGAGAAGAAGCCAGAATGATCACTGAGAGATCATTTTAAAGCCCAGCACATACAAGGTATATTTCAAGAACCACATTAGTTGCTATATTTCCAACAACCCTTGTCATTAGCTATGCTGAATGGGTCTACTGGTAGTTGCAATTCAGCAACGTCTTGGAGGCTACAGATTCCTTTGTTGCATATCTAAGAGAAAAGATTTCTCAGCTGTTCAGGAGAAGGGTAAGAAGGGCTATCTAATGTGCATCTCTCTCCATCTTTTTACTCAAAATGCCAAACTTTCTATAAGACTGCCCCATGGCTTCAAGTCTGACTGAGAATCACAAAGTTCCTCCATGTCCAGGGTTACCAGATATTTGAACAAGCAAAGGAGGAAATGGACAATTGGAAAGGTGGAGAAATGAAGGCCAGGCAAGAAAACCACATTGTTTAGATTTCTTGGCATCCATAACAAAAATCACAAAAATGGGCAAAATGAATAGAAAAGTACTTAAGCCTACATGTATATGAACCTACTTTTTCCAGCATCAGAAAGACTGGTTTTTCCATCACAATTTTTCCAACGAATCTTTATTTTTAAAAACATATGCTAGTGAAAGTCTAGAATGGATAAGATGTACTTTCCAAATTTACCCTAGAAATGTACGATGAGTCATGTGATGTAGATTGTCCTCGACTTACAACCACAACTGAGCCCAAAATATCTTTTGTTAAGTGAAGTAGTTGTTAAGAGAATTTTGTCCCCTTTTATGACCCCTCTTGCCACAGATATGAAGTGAATCACTGCAGTTGTTAAGTTAGTAACACAGTTGTTAAGTGAATCTGATTTCCCCATTGACTTTGTCAGAAGTTTGCAAAAAGTGATCACATGACCCCGGGACACTGTAACCGTCATAAATATGAGTTAGTTACCAAGCGTCTGAATTTCGATCATGTGACCATGGGGATGCTGCAACGATCGTTAAGTGTGAAAATAAGTGACTTTTTTCAGTGCCATTGTAACTTTGAATGGTCACTCAATGAACTGTTGCAAGTTGAGGACTATCTGTACGATAATGACAGATTTAAAGGATTTCAACTGAAGCCGATTGCTGGAATTAGATGGCAACCTAATTTTTTGCTGTTGAGCCTGTTGATAGACAAGGGAAAAGATGAAGCTGGCCATTTACATGGTCACAATGTATAAAAGCTTCAATAATTATTGTGAAAATAGTTTTAAAAAAATAAAACACCCAGGACAGTAAAAACAAACTGGACAATATTTGAGTTTAAGGCTATGCCTACCAAACAGGGGGCATAAAAGCAAAAACGAGGGCATATCCTGTTGTCGCTGGATATCCGGTAACCCTATCCATGTCTCCTGCTATTTGATCCAAGATGAGATTTTTTAAAAAAGAAATTCCTATTGCACAAATCAAGCAGCCAGCACCATCATCCAACCTTCTTCACACTTAAGTTTAAAGAAAGACAACAAGAAATGGAAATAGATAAAATTTCATATCAACAGAAAAAGAAGAAAGGAAAGAGAAATACTAAGGATAGAACAGAATGCTGAAAAAGAGAAAAGGTGAGAGAAAAGCTCAGAAAGAAAATTGGGTGGTGCCTGTAGGTGCATGGAAGTAGGTGCATGTTTCTCTTAAATAATATTTAGGTGATAAAATTATATATCCCAACCAACATTTATGGTTTCTTTTGTAACTGTTACATAATGTTTATTAAAAATTGTTTATAGTTAGGAGGATGGATACTGATCAGTGAATTATTACAAGTTACAGAAATTAAAGTGATGGTGCTACATTTCTGAGATGAAAGTTTTATTTGTGCATATGTACCAGCTAAGCAAAATATGACATTTCACAGCAGCATAAATACTTCCTGTTTTTAAGAAGAAGAGAAAATATACAGAATTTCCTCAAAGTGCTAAGTCATATTTCTGACTATTTGTTCAGATCTTGCTTGTCTGCTTTTCTTCATTGGCCTCTTTCATAGTGACTAGTAAAGGAGAAAAATAGAAATCTGGGCTTATCACCCCTCTTCTTAAACCACCAAATAGCATCTTAGCTATTAACTTGTTCAGAGACTACCTGGCACCATTTTCATTCATTTCTTGGGACAGGAATCTGTAGCTTTTGACATTTTAAAAGCCATACTTTTCTATCTTTTTAAAAAATTGACTGATCATTTTCTAACCTTGGGGTGAATGCTACCCTAATTGTCACTTAGTAGAAGCACTGGCCATTTTGCCAGGAATTATTTACTGTACCTCACCCCTTCCTCTGGGTAGGTTGTACTCAAGTTAGCATTTAACAGTCTTCAGGTGTATCCTAACAACAACCAGAGCAATGGATTGAGATAGGGAGTATAGATTTATATCCCATTCTAAACTATAATGAGGTTTATTTGGTATTAGTTCAATGTGGGAACCCAGTTATTGTGATTTGTAAGCCATAGTTATGTCTTAGCATGTTGCAGTCACCCAGTCACTTGTGGCTTTTTCAACAGGCCATAAGCAAATCATGGGATAGGTGAGCTATGCATCCATTAATGACCCAGTGTCCCCAATGATCATCATGAGTCAAGGGGGACTCAGGTGGTTGGACCTAGTAGATCATGTCTCATTCATTTATCTTCAACCATGATGAATTCATTTATATGTGAATGAATGAATGAAAATATTCAACCAAGTGAAATATCTTAACATCCTTACCATTAGAAAATGGTGCTTTCCTGGCAGCTATGTTTTTTATTGCTCTTGTCTGTTTTGGAAATATACAAGGAATGTAAAGTTCTAACTGTGTTCTTGAAATCCCCTTTTGCCAGAAAAAAATAATCTATTCACACTTCTCAGATATTAATGCAGTAAGAAAGAAGTCATGCATAAATAAGTATTTCTGGAGCTGATTTTGAGTATGCAGGTGAGACTTAGGCTTAGTAGAAAGATACGGCCTAAGGAAAGGGTGGTGAGAAAGAAACTTCCTAAGGATACTAGATTGTCAGATGTGTGATAAACAGTGTCAAAAAGATCAATTTTGGGGGCTGGAGGTTGAGAGAAACTGAGCAGCCATCTGCTGAATGCAGCTTTGATATGCTGAACAGTGGTGAGGTGGTTGGGCAAGATGATCTAGAATAGGAAGACCATTATTTTTGCAGTTAAGATCCATACCTTAAAAATAGACCTTTTCAATAGAGGAACTGGGGGGGTGGGGGTTTAGGTAAAAGAATCATAATACATAAATAAGTGATACTTTAATAGCGAGGCTTTGTTTTGCAATTTCAAATCTGGTGGCTTGGCACATATTATATGATATGTTACTAGAATTCAGCAGGGATTCATATCAGTTTTTGCCAGGGTATGTCTAAGGAATGCTGAATGCATATTGACAGGCACATCCAGCCTAAGTTCTTCCATGACATTAAAAAAAAACTTTCCTTCTTTGAAGTATTTAAGATTATTTAAAGTATTAAAAATTAAGATTATTTAAGTAAACATGGAAGCAATGTTGCAGAAGCTGGAATGAATTTTGTTGAAAACAAATCCCTGTAATATAAATTAAAATGCAATTCCCATTTTAAATTATATGCAAGCTTAACTTCAAACAAAGGAGAAATCTAAATCTGCATGTACAATCTGTTGTATTAATGTGGGCTAATTAGCACAAGCAGCTGGCAAATCTTAATTAACCACCATTCTTAGCTGAAAATAAGACTCAGGGGGGTTCCTGGAAAAAAGAAAGCACTCCAGACTGTAACATAAGTATTATAAGATTGCCTCATAAATAAAGACGGCAGTAGCAGAGCCATGAAATTCACCACCCAAAATTGTTCTACCATCAGGATCTCTAGAAATAGCATAAGATATGAAGCTTAATACCCTAAACTTTTGGTGCAGGCATCTAGTCTTTCCCTACTTGTACTAACTATACGCAAACACCGTACACCTTACACAAACACTGGCAACATCTGTTTTCGGCTATGTTTTCATTTCATGCCTGTGAGAAGATGTGAGACAGTTTTGAGTCACCTGTAGTGTTAAAGTAATCTTTCCCCCTTTGTTCTGACACTGTCCAAGAGCAGCCAAAACAATAGATATTGAGGGGTCCTGGAAGCTCTTGGAGCTTGGTTGTTTTCTTGCAGACGTTTCATTACCCAAAGTAGGTAACATCATCAATGCTAGTAGTCTACAAGAAAATGACCAAGCTCAGAGAGCACCAAGGACCCCCTCATTTCAACCCTGAGTTATAAATATTCTCCTTTTATTGGTACAATAGAGACTACCTGAAAGATGTCAGGTGACCAGCAGAGCCTTGGCAAGGAAGTCACTAGAAGCTGGATAGAGGATGGCAATATGGACACCATGTCTTGTGCTAGTGTAGTTTTCTGCTGACACAAGGATGGATAGAAACCATTTCAACTCAGTGGTAGCAAAACACAATTGGCTGAGCTTTCCATGTAAGCCAGTCAGATAGCTAGAGAGTTTAGTTTGTTTGATTTGGGGCAAATACATCCAATGTGATTTTTAAAATCATACTTTATAGCTTAGTATAAATGTGGCCTATGTTAAGCAAATCTTTAATTACCAGTGTCAACACACAAAAGCCTCATGACCCTCCTAGCAACAGATTTTCTGAGTTCTAGATTGCAACAACAAAATGACCAGAAGAGGGCTGACTTTCAGCAGCAGATTATTATTACTGGAGAATATGTGAAGTTTCATGATAGATATTAAGTCTTACTGAACCTTAACTGAAAGATTTTGAAGCTTTAATTTTCCTCTCAAAAATTCCTTCCCAAAGGCCTGAAAGTATTCACCTTTTTATCCCACTTTTTATAAATAACTCAAGGCAGCAAACATACCTAATATCCCTTCCTCCCCTTCTTTTGAGTGACTGACCCAAAGTCACCCAGCTGGCCTTCATGCCTAAGGCCTTCATGCCTAAGGCAGGACAAGAACTCAGTCTCCTGCTTTCTAGCTTTAAAAACTAAACAAAACTTGACTCAATGTCAATATCCTGCTGCTAAAAGTTGTACAAGTCTATCTAAACAAACTTAAAGTGACTTCATCATTTTTGTAGAAGAAATGTCTTCATATATGCCTGCATTATTGCAGATGAAGAACTAAAAGAAAAATATATTTTGAGATTCAGAACCATTGAATGAATATGAAGAATATCCTCCGCTAAGTAGTTTTTTTCGATACTGAATACGCTGGAGACAATAGATTAGTGCCAGGTCCCATTTCTTGGTCTATTCAGTCCTGCTTCTTGATAATCTAGAAAAGAAAATCATTGTTGGCCTCTGAAAGCAGCCTGGTGACTGCTTTACTCCAATGCAAGGAATTGTTGCTATTTTTGCACCCTTTATATCAGAGGTCTTCAAACTTGGCAACTTTAAGACTTGTGGACTTCCACTCCCAGAATTCTCCAGCATAGCTGGCTGGAGAATTCTGGGAGTGGAAGTCCACAAGTCTTAAAGTTGCCAAATTTGGGGACCCCTGCTTTATATCATTAAGAGACTGGGACTTCAGTTTTCAAGACTGCAGGAGTAAATTGAGTGGTAACCAAATAAAAATATTTTGATTTAGAATTAAATTTCTACTACTATGGCTCTTTGATAGCATAGGTAGCTTCACAGCATATTTAGGAAGAAAATAGTTGGACAAATCATTTTTAATTCTTAGTGCCATCCTAAATATTAATAGTCTCATTACATTCTTAGTAGGGCTGAGTAAGAATTTGATTGTTAGCCTTTTTGTACTTTTAAGTATGATGCATTGGACAGAAACAAAAACTGAATCTTGTGACTTTTCTCCCTTACAATATTCAATACAATTATCTTTAAAATGTTGAATATTATATTGAATTTACAAGTTTTGAATCTGAGTCTTCAAAATGTTGCCTTTCTCAAACTGATTTAAAAACACTTACTAGTCACAACTTACCATGTAAGAACTAGATGATACTTTACTCCAGAGTGTCTAAGAAAAATCACAACAGTAACAGCACTTTAAATTCTCTGAGGATTTATTAAATAACTGCAAAGTGTCACAAAAATAAACTGCAAGCTGAAATACAAATTTGCTGAAGTACACAATATCTGTAGCAAAATGTAACAGCAATCTCTCTTACCCTACCTGTCTGTGGAATAACTATTTTCAATCTTAATTGCCACAGAATGCTCACTGGTTATTAGGAGGGCAGGGAAATGCAAGTAAGTGGCAGGGACTCTTAACAAGAGTTTTTAATTTGTTGACTAAATATTGTCAACCCATCTGTTATGTTTAAAATACATAAACCATTGTACCACAAAGAAAGTATAAAATAAATATGTTCAAAAATAATCATATTAAAAAATAAAGCATAATAAAATGATGTCATCAAAAATAAACAGTCAATTAAAAACTAGGCTGATTTAATAAAGCACTTGCCTTGACAGAAACAGAGTATAGAATTCACATTCATACATCTGTCAAATACCACATTTGGTAAGGCAAGGATTTCTCACACATTGTCAGATACTGTGTATCTAACAACAATAACCAAATTGAAAGTGGTCACGAGAGGCCGTCCAGGTTAACTACAGTCACACAACAACAGTCCATTGTTTGAACCTATGAATTTGAAAGTCTGTATGAGATGCAGTTGACAAATTGAATCTGCGTATAATAGAAGCACATACTGTACATCTTCACACTGCCCTATAGACTGTCCATTCCATTTTTACCATGTCTTTTGCTTCTGGTATGAAAGAGGGGTAGAAAAGCAATACAGAAAGAGAGTTACTTGCTTCTAGAAATTTAATCTGTTGTTGTTGTTTACAATTAGCTATTATTATGTTTGCTAGTGCCCCAAGTCACTCTTCCCATGGATCATCAGTATTTCCTAGTCTCATCAAAAGATGGCATCTTTTGTGCCAACAAAAGAAGGCAAGCAACACTCTAGGATGTATGGCCACCTGAGATAGAAGGCAAGATATCCTCTCTTCATTTCATGTACAGAAAACAACTAAGGTCATAGTTTAATTTTACTTCAATTCTGATGACAGCACAATATCTGCTGCTACTTCCCAAGGTTTACAATCTAGGTCTACAACAGACTGCAGATCAGTCAGGAAGTCAAGATGGGCAAATTATGAAAGCAGAATTGCATTAATGCATACAAGCTCTGTCCCTTTTGTACCTGCATCAGGATATTGCACACACTGTTGAAAAAAACAGAGCTTCTTTGTGAAGGCACAGAGCTGTTTTCACCTTTTTAATAAAAGCATGGATCCTGCATATGCTACCCTGAACAAATCAATTCATTCTAACTGATGATTAGGCCTCCCTGAACAGAACACTCCACTGATAGCACAGAAGCTTGGAGGATCCTACATTTGGTTCTGAGTAATTTTAATTCTGTTCCTGTGATAAGCCAGATGTTACCACGGAAGACAGATGTTGCAAAAAGAAGCATGACATTTCTTTGCCTTATAGCATCAAGTGAAGAGGAAATGGCAAATATTCCTCTCAGATTTGGTACTTATTATATTAGCTGTATGGCACTTCTCATCAGCACAGGTGGCAGAGAAATACCAGTCTCTTCACCAGCTGCCCAAAGCAGTTTAGGTAGTCCTTGACATATGACCATAAATGTGACCAGAATTTCCACTCAGTTTTAAGACCTTTTTTGCCACAGTTGTTAGGCTAATGAGTAAGCTAGCTTGGTCAGTCAACAGTGAGACACTTGTGAAGAGGGCACAGCAGCACCAACATTTTCTGCGTCGCATGAGGAAAGTACATCGTCCTCCCTCTATCCTTACTACTTTCTATAGAGGGGCAATCGAGAGCATCCTGTCATATTGCATTAATGTCTGGTTCGGAAGCATTACTGCTTCAGACAGGAAGGCGATGCAGAGTGTGGTGAGGATGGCAGAAAATATTATTGGCAGTTCATTCCATTCTATCCAGGACATACATAGCATATAAGCTATGCTTGATCAGGGTCTACAGGATTGTCTGGGATGCTACACATCCTCTTCACAACCTGTTTTCCTTGTTACCTTCTGGGAGGAGGCTCCGTGGTATCCAAAGCAGAATATCTAGATTCAGTCACAGTTTTGTTCCATACAGCATCAAACTTGTGAACTCTCAAGTTTCCTCAATCCGCTATGTATTCAAAATGGATAGTGATTAATAGTGTGTGTGTGTGTGTGTGTGTGTGTGTGTGTGTTTATGTATCAGGTGTATGTGTGTGTTATGTATGTGTATAGGTAGATATATACTTAATTTTGAGAGCAGGCAACAGAATTTCATTTTTAATGTGGGCCAGTGTGCTCACAGTAAAAAATAACAATAAAAGTTATCTTATCTATCTTATCTTAAGTAAATCATTGCAATTGTTAAGTAAATCATGCAGTTATTAAGCAAATCCAGCTTTCCTCATTGCCTTTGCAGGTCAGAAGCTGGCTGGAGAGGTTGCAAGTGACAATCACATGACTTGGGACACTGCAACTGTTGTTCATACATGCTGGGTTGCATCCCCACGGCTGTTGGATTTTGTTCAGTAACCATGGGGACAGTCGTCAGTGTGAGGACTGGATGTAAGTCACTTTTTCAAATGCCATTGTAACTTCAAATGATGGTTATAAATCAAGGCCTATTTTGAATTCACACAATACAGTAGTATTTAGAACTTTCTTTTGTTAGTGACAATGATCAAAAAGAAAATCTAGGTTTCCTGCTGTGCAGAATTAAACTTCTTGCAGTTTCTTTCCTGATTTGTCCAGAAAGTGGTAGTGCTGAGGAATTCAGAATTCTTTTTGACTTCTTATCCCTAATTGTATCTTCTAGAACAGGGGTCACCAACCTTTCGGACCTCAGGGACCACTAAATTCATAACTTTAAATCCTGCGGACAACTAATATGATCTGCCTAATGACTGGCTGGGTGGGCGTGGCTAGGTGGTCATGTGGCTGGGTGGGCGTGGCCAACTTGATGTCACTCATGTCGAGGGGCGCCTCGCCAGCCTCTACTCGCCCCTCCCCTCCCAGCCACTCCTCGCCTGCCTGGCCTGGCTCCTTAGGGCCCCAACAGGAAGCAGTTGTTGGAACTAAGCAGCCACCACGAGAAAGAGTTGGCAAAACAGCTGGCTCAGTTCAAATTGGATCTGACCGAGAAGGAGGCTCAGCAGAAGCACGTCACTGAGAACTATGAGCATAGGCTTTCCAAGCAGAGGGAAGTCCTGAGGGAGTGCAAGACCAGGTACCGGTGCCTGGAGGCTCAGCGGGCTGAGATGGTCAGCCAGTATCAGGCCATGATGCAGTCCCACTGGAACGAGGCCCTCCGGCTCTTCGCCACCAGCAGCAC
>QLTV01000448.1:1066562-1076961 GCA_003457575.1 Thermophis baileyi
GAGGTTCAGAGGAGGAGGACGGGAGGGAGGGAAGATGAGGGGGGGGGGGGAGGAAGGAAGGTGAAATCAGGAGGGGGAAGGAAGGAAAGTAAAATCAGAGCAGGGGGGTCTGCAGGACTTAAAATTATGAATTAGAGTCTGTGGGATTTAAAATTATGAATTAGGGTCCGTGGGATTTAAAATTATGAATTTGGTGGTCCGCAGGATTTAAAATTATGACCTTGGTGGTCCCTGAGGTCCAAAAGGTTGGGGACCCCTGGTCTAGAGATAGCACTGGAGGGAGGGAAAGACAATAAGAAAACATCTCCCAAGGTTCAGGAACTGAATGCATGCAGCCTTTTTCAGATGCGGTTGTATTCCTGAAGGACTACTAAGTGCGTAGTAGGGGAATCTTCCTTAATACAGTTTTCTCACTGAAGGCTCATCTTTAAATTGAATGCCACCTATCACCATTGCAAAGAGGAAAGGAATGCAGCCACACTGACTCATGTTCTGGTAACTTTCCATTTAGGTTATTGTAAAGTACTTCTTTACCCGAAAATTATCCAGAAAGTAGAACTGGTACAGAAGGCAGCTTGAACCACTATCAAGAGTCATATGGTTCTGATACTGAAAAAAGCCGCATGGGTTGGCTACTTGGAATGTTTGTATAATTCAGTAATGAATAAATTTCATTTGGGAATAGCCAAACTTTGGCTGGAGATTCAAGTGACCTACCTCTGCTCTAGATATCTTAAGAGAGAGAAACTCATTATATAAACTAACATATGCAAGTCCTCTTTCACCCTATTTTTTGGCAGTGCTGTTTCTTCAACCATGATGAGTTGTCCTTTTGGGACTGTGGCTTCAAAACTCTCAAAATGGGGAGTTATTGAAATAAGAACAAAAAATTAAACTTTTTAAAAAAAATCACAATAAATAATTCAAAGATCAAAGGAATATTTATATTAAAAGTTGGCTATAGTACGTGCTTGAGTCTGAATAAAAGTTTCTATAAAAGGTTTGACTAAAAAGTGGATTTAAAAAAAAAAATCTGTGAAAATGCCTGGATTGAGATTTCACAGAATATTGTCTATAAATACATGTAACCAGGGCAGTATTCAGAGCCTATATTATAGATCTTTTTTTTTTATCCAATGGACCACCTTGAATGCCAAACTGTGGTGCAACAGTAATAACACCTTATAGACAGGGGTGGGTTCTAACTTACCTCGCTGCCGGTTCGCTTCCTTCCGCGCCGCATGGCCGCACCTCGTGGGCGTGCATGCGCAGTGCAAAAAAATAAAAAAAAATCCCCCCCAAAAAAAGCCAAAAACAAGATGGCGATGCATGTGCAGTGCTGAAAACTTGGCTTCTGCACATGCACAGAAGAAAAAAAACCTGAAAAAAATTCAAAAAAAAAATTCAAAAAAAATAAAAAAAAATTCAAAAAAAAAAGATGGCGGCATCCACGGACCGGCACCAACCGAAATGGATCTGTGATGTCATCGTGACATCACCAGCGGGTCGCTACCAGTTCGGGCAAACCGGTCCGAACTGGGAGGAACCCACCTCTGCTTATAGATAAACTCAACTGTGTATATAATACAATGCAATGTTAGAGGCAAAAAGTGTGAAGAAACAACCAAAATCTTTTTTCCCCACTTTTGCTCCCCCTCAGTCTTCAAGGATCAAAATATGGACTTGATTATCAAATCTGTATCACCTTTGCTACTACACATATCAATTTTCTCTATGACAATCTGTGTCCTATCCAGTACTTTGTCTTCTAAAGTTCCACCATCATTGCTGCAATTGAATCCATCATGTTGGTGGTCATCCTTTTCTTCTCTTTCCTTCCTATAATCCCAGCACTAAAGACTTTTCCAGAGAGTTAGGCCTTCACAAAATGTGTCAGAACTTTGATAATTTGAGCCTAGTCATTTGTACCCTGAGTGAGAACTCTGGATTGATTTGTTCAATGATCCATTTTTTTGTTGTTGTTTCCTTGGCTGACATGTCAGTAGCTTCAGTAGCTTTTCTTTCCATGTCAGTAGCTTCAGTAGCTTTTCTAAGTTAGGAGCCTCAGTACAATAATTATTCTGCCTAATGTTCTAGAACAGGGGTGTCAAACTGGATTTCTTCGAGGGCCGGATCAGCATTGTAGTTCTCCTCTGTGGGCCGGCGGCCAGGGGAGGGCGGCAGGAGGGCAGGACGGATGCCTCCTGCAGCACTCTGCCAGCCGAAAATGGGCCGTGTGGCCTGTTTTTGGCCCATTTTTTGGCCTGTTTGCGGCCCGTTTTTCAGCCTGTTTTCGGCCTGTTTTCGGCCCATTTTTCAGCCTGATTTTCAGCCCATTTTTTGGCCTGTTTTGGGCCCGTTTTTCATCCCAGTTTCCACCGGGAGAGTGCTGCAGGAGGCCATGGAGGGTGAAAACGAGGTGTGTGTGTGTGGGGGGGGTACATGCGGCCTGTTTTAGCCGCGAGAGACAACATGGGCCAGTCCCTTCGTATTTCCAGGCCAGCCACGCGGGCTGGATTTAAGCACCCCGCGGGCTGGATCTGGCCCGCGGGCCTTGAGTTTGACATCCCTGTTCTAGAATTATAATCTAGATTTAGCTTTTATATTGTATTCTTCGTTTTTAACCAATAGGCATTTTGGGTTGAAAGGTATTTAACAATAGGTGTGTATTTTACCACACCCTCATAAGAGTCACACATATTGTTGACTAGATCCATCCATTTCTTCCTATAGCAGCAGTCAACCAAAGCACTTTTAATACACAAACCTTTGGAACAGGCTGCTCTTATCAAGGTTTATAGGTTATCACTCACTGTGTAGGATTTTTTTTTTTGGTTACTTGTTCGGTTCTTGTTGAAACATTTACTCATTGACAATATCAAAAATAAAATCAGCTGCCCAACACACCCATGAGGAACCATAAGAATATCATATGTATATAGAGCCATTCTGAGAGCATTGCTAATTGAGGAAGTGTGGACCAACAAAACTCATTTAGAATTTTGAGACCCTTTTGTGGATGCTCACAAATGGCTATTATGAGGAGGGATTTATCTATTCACAAAAGAGCTCACACTGGAAGTCATTAAACCTCCATTTACCTGAAGGCAGACTAGTGAAAATGATACTACAGATAATCTTCGACTACGACAATTCATTTAGCAAAGATTTGAAGTTACAACAACACTGAAAAAAGCCCTTGCATTTGGGACTGTGACAGCATCCCCATGGCCTGCTGATCAAAAGTCAGGTGCCTACTAACTGGCATGTGTTTATGGTGATTGCATCGTCCTGGACCATGTGACTGCCGTGTGTGACCTTCCAAACCAGCTTCTGACAAACTAAGTAAATGGGGGAAGCTAGATTCACTTAATAACGTGATTCACTTAATAACTGTGGCAAGAAAAGTGATAAAATTGGGCATGACTCACTTAAAGATTGCATTGCTTAGCGATAAAAGTTCTGATCCCAATTTTGGCTGTAAATTGAAGACTACCCATATACGTCCTCCATTTATTTTAACTTGCCTTTCTCCCTTGCTTTTTCAGGAAAGAGGAATACACTTGTGAATAAAATCCCTTTTTATTTTCTTAGATGCCTCTGCGCCTTACTGGCCTTCACAGAAACCGTGGTAAGAGTGCACAGCTTCCAGGCACCGTTTGACAGTTCTGCAGTTCCCACAAACCAGGCAGGCACCAGGCCTGTAGAGGTAGTGAGTGATCAGTCCCCCAACCTCCTTTTTTTTCCTAGTTAAAGGAATCAAAAACATGATGGGTATCAATGGACGTGCCAGGGTCACACCAAATCCCACATACCCATTGCCAACCTGACATTTAGCACAGGGGTCTCCAACCTTGGCAACTTTAAGCCTGGAGGACTTCAACTCCCAGAATTCTGATTTAGAGACCCCTGATTTAGCACATTTAGCACCCCCAGTGTTAAAGATGCAGCTATGCAACTGCATGGGTGATCAGCCTCTTGTTTGTGTATTGTGAAATTTGAAATGTCCATTATAAAAATATTATTCTACCGAGTAATGCTCAGTAGAGTCAAATCTTATTTTAAAATCTTCTGCCACAGCTATTGTGACTTGCTACCTAGCCTTGCCATTGCTGGACAAAGTTAGGCAATAACTTCCTCCAAGTAATTTTCTCATGAGAGCCTACACACACACACACACAAACACACAAACACACACACACATAAAGACAAATATTTAAGATGTCAAAATCTGATGGATAACAAATCAGGATGCTTTGGAAACCCCATCTTTTGGAGTATTAGATGTCAATTGGATTTGTCTCATCTCAGAGAGAAACTCAGCTGTCCACTTAGATTTACTGTCCACTTTCCTTAAACTTTTATCCAGTGATATCTCACTCTTTGGCCTCATACCTCATACTGTCCATATTGATCATGTGGCTTTTCTTGGGAAAATACCGCTTTTAGTTTAGACTAAGGTAATAAGTAAACTGCATCATATTCGGACCTTGGGTTTGATCCCTAAAATGAAAAAGTCTGCCTTTGATATCAAGTCATATTTAATGGCCTTGTAGTTGCTATCACAATATTACTGATACAAATATCTGTTCCAAAGTGTCTTTGAATGGCTAAAGACACAAGCAGTGCAGAGGTGGGTTCCTTCCGGTTCAGACCAGTTCGGCCAAACTGGTAGCCACCTGCTGGTGATGTCACGATGACGTCACGGATCTGGTTCTGTTGGTGCCGGTCTGTGGATGCCACCATCTTTTTTCTGAAATTTTTTTGAATTTATTTATTTATTTATTTATTTATTGCTTTTGGGGGGGGGATTTTTCCGGGTTTTTTTTCTTCTGCGCATGTGCAGAAGCCGAGTTTCCGGCACTGCGCATGCATCGCCATCTTGTTTTTGGCTTTTTTGGCTTTTTTTTTTTTTGCACTGTGCATGCGCACATGTGCGAAGCGCCCGCACGCCCGTGAAGTGCGCATGCACCCACAAGGCACGGCCACGCGGTGCGGGAGGAAGCAAACCGGCAGCGAGATAAGTTAGAACCCACCCCTGAAGCAGTGTTAAATGACTATTCCAAAGTTCAATTACTGGTAGTGCAGATTTAGTACATTTCCAAGTATCTCAGAAATCAACAGTTTAATATGGTAATGCTAGTCCCAGAATTTTGAATAATTTCTCTCCTTTGAAATATAAATCACTCTCCTCAACCTAGCACCCTCTGGATGCTTGGGCTTCATAATCCATATCAGGTTTATATTTTTTCATGGGATTATGATATGTTTAGTTCAAAATCCATATCAAACACAATCCTTTTCCTCATATTTCTTATTTCAGACTACTAAGAAAACACCCACTTTTAGCTTAAGAATTTATTTCCTTAAAAAGTGAGTGAGAGAAATTCCAATGAAAAGCAATGACATTTCCAATATGTATGCCCCGTGTTGGATGACACAAGAAAAGCTACTTTATCAATAAAGTGAAATAACAGTGGATTATTTCAGAAGAAAAGCTCAGATGCAACAGAAGTTTAAATCAAGTGAAACTTCCTAGAATTGTTTTCTCTCTCTCTCTCCTTTTCCCTCTGTTGGCACATCTAGTAGTACAACTGATCTAGACAGTAGAATCAGCAAATAATCATTAAAGGACAATTATTTTATCAAAAGAAAAGCAATGGTCATATTCACCATGCAGTGACATAGCAGTGATATAATATAGTCCACATATAGCACACAGACAAGTGTAGATGCATATTCTTCAAATCCAAATATAGAAATAGTGTACTAATATCTATGGTAATAATGTACAAGTTCCTTACAAAGTATAACTAGAATTCATTGATAATGCTTATAGTCCCAGTTTACTGTAATCTCATGAATGAATCAAGAAACAGTAGGCGCTTTCTCAATTCCCACTTTTCAATTTGATTCTCTATCACAGCTAAAATGATAATTAGTTTATTGTAAATCAGCTAGAAACAGCACTTTAGAAGCATTTAAACTGCCATGGGCTTATGCATATATGAGTCTTCCATTCTATTACATATTTGTGGACTAAGAAAGATCACACCTCCATACTGTTCATGGTTTCCAGTTTCATCTAATCCCTGTTAATTTTAATGTTTTTAATGTTTTTGTATTCTTGCTTTTATTGTGGCGTAAGCTGCCCAGAATCGCAACATCATAGATAGATAGCAGAGGTGGTATTCAGCCATTTTGGACTGGTTCGAGCGAACCGGTAGCGGAAATTGTGAGTAGTTCAGAGAACCAGCAAATACCACCTCTGGCTGCCCCCGCCTTCCCGCCCCCGCCATTCCCTGTCCTATATTCCCTTGTTTTTTTAGCTCAGCTGATTCGCACGGCAGAGCAGATTGCCGCGCCTTAGCTGAGCTAAACAATAACTCAGCTCACCAGTGCTGACACCGAGGGCGGTCTTTGAGTACTGCGCACACGCATAAAGTGTGTGTTAGGCACGCATGTGTGCAAAGTGTGCGTGCGCGTGCAATGCGCACTCTGATAGAACTGGTAGGAAAAGATTTGGAATCCCACCACTGATAGATATGATAGATAGCTAGAGATAGTCCCAAATTCCCTCTAGTTTATTAAATCTTTTGAGAATTCTAGCCCTTGTCCAAATTCTTTGAATGTACAAAGCTAAATAAGTTATTTAGTAGAAGATTGCATCTATGATAGATTGACTAAACTATATTTTAGAAAACTGGCCACCACCCAAAATGTGTTTAAAATTTTCTTTTAGGAAAGTTCAACAGATAGGTTTTCCCAATAATACACATGATATAAATATATCACATTTCTCAACAAAAGGAACAAGGCAAGAAAAGATGTTCCATGGTATCCCACCCACCACGATGATTTGTTTGCTTGCTTTAAACTTCTCTTGCATTTCCCCCCCCTAAAGTAGCTCAGAATAGTATAATTCTGATAAAAGACAGCCAAGTACAGAAAGCCTGCACAGTATGGCTTCTGGAATGTTCTCCAATTTTTTCATCAGCAGTGGCTATTGAAAATATTTACTGCATATTTTTTTCTGTGCAACGAGGAAACAAGATGTGTCTCTTCTCTCCCTATTTTGCATATGTGCCTGTACATATTCATGCACAGAACATATGACATACATGTTGTTCTTGGTCATGTGACTGGGAAGGAGGAGGCAGAGGGCCTTTGAATAGAGCAATTGCCAGCGGCCAGCTGTCCCTCCCAATTTTTTTTTTCCTAGAATGTTTTTCTCCACAGACTTTGATCTGATCCAGCCCATTTTCAACTTCAAACTTCTTTTGTCATCATCTTTCCCACTCCTCTACCAACTTTTTATTCAGCTGCTGGACATATAGAGTCCAATGGCCCTTAACATAAGTTCTTTCCAACATTTTGGAAAAGGACAATGGAAACAGAACAATTAAAACAGGTTCATTTTAAAAAGCAGTTTAAAAGACTGCCTGTTCTAGTCGTTAAACTGAAAAATATATGGATGAACACACCTATTTTTGGTTGTCCACTAAATAAGACAGTGTTGTTGGCTATTCATACCTCCTTGGAAGACAATTCTACAATTTGGAAAATCGAATGGAGAAAAATATCCTGGGGTTATATTGGCAAATTTTATGCCTGTTTGAAATCATATTGAAAAAGATGTACCAAGATGGGATAATTATCCTTACTGTATAGAATTTCTGTAAATAAGATGACTGTTTTACCAAATATTTTTTGTCAGACATTACTGATTTTGACAACTGATGTTCCATTTAAACAATGGCAAAAGGGTATTTTTAAGTTTATTGGCAAGGGAAAAAACTGAGTATTAAATACAAATTGTTGCGAACTGCTAAAGGAAGAGTTTACAAGATGTGAAACTGTATTTTGATGCTTGTTGCTTGTTATGGATGAAAGACTGGTATGGACCCTAAAAAATAAATACTTGAACTGGTGGGTCATGAATTAAGATTTGGATGGCATGCCTACTTATAGTATGACAAGGTTAAAATAAATGGTGATTTTAAGAATCATTTTGTTAGATGTGCCATCCTAAGGGTTTGGAATAAATATTTAAAAAGGCCTTCCCTAAAGGTGCCCCTTAGGTGTCACCCAAGAGGCTTTCTTTGAAAATAAATGGTCAGGCCAGACTAGTGGGTTTATGGTCAAATAATATCTTTTAATCAAAATGAACCTAATGTCAAGTCAAACAAAGAGTTGGAATAAGAAGGACATAGCGGTCACTGGCTCACATATTTCCAGTTGAAGGAAAGGTTTAATTTATACCAAAAAAAAGTTATGGGTTTGAATCGGGGGGGGGGAATAAATTTGAAATTGTACTGTGTGTTAATGATGAACATGTTATTACCAAGGTTTATAAAATGTTGCTGAAATTGAACTTGGAAAATGAATATGTGAAACGTATGTTTCATTGGGCAAGGAATTTTGGGTATAATATTATGTTTGAACAATAGGAAAACCTGTGAATGAAATTATAATATATACTATATTATTAAAGAAAATTTTTACCAAATGATTGGTACCTAACACCTGATAAATTGTCAAAAGTGTGTAAAGGCATTTCAAATGTATGTTAGAAATGCAATTGTAAAGAAGAGAGTTTTTATCATCTTTGGTGGACTTGAGATAAAGCAAAGTAATATTGGGGCCAGATTCATATTTTAATGCAGAAGATTCTTACAATGAATATAAGATTGAAACCAGAGGTTTTCCTTTAAGACTAGCAGACAAGGAACTTGGGAAAAAAATAGAACTTTGTTATTGCATACTGTATGTTGACTGCAAGAGAATTCTTTAAGTGAAAAAATGGAAAGATATATCAATCCCCACAACAGAAGAGTTAGCAGAAATGGCAATCATAACTCTTTTAATTTAAAAAAAATAACATACCTAGTTTTGTTTCTACTTGGAAATTACTTCTAGACTTTGTACTCAAAATAAAAAAAAATGATACCTTGACTGTAAGATTTGCTGTTTAGATTAGCTTGTTGTTATAGAAATGGCTAGCATTTACTAACTATTTAAAAGAAAAATTTGAGACTGTAACTTCATTTTTTTTTATTGTACTGCAAAAAGCTGGAAACCAATGAATTTTTTTACCTTTACCCTGCATTTCTCTTTTCCCTTTCTTTCCCCTTCCTATTTCCCTATTATCTTTATTTTTATTTGTATTTTATATTATGATAAACTTAATTTTAAAAAGTAAAAAGGAAGACAGTTCTACAATTTGAATACTTACCGCCAAGGAGGCACTTACTCCGTAAGTCAGGCCCACATTGTACTTACTGTGCTTAGCAAAATTCTTAGTTACTTGATAAGTGTTCCTTGCCTTCCCCCCAAACCTTCTCCTAGAACCATTGTTGCATGATGATTTCTCAAAACATTTTCTTTTTACCCAATGGAAAACTCCATGTCTGAATTTTTAAAAGGCTATCTGAAAACAGTATCAGTACTAAACCCAAGGCACCATGTACTTTGACAAAACTTTGTGAACCAGCATTCTTGCTGTGTATTGACCTGTGTGTGACCCATACATTCTGTTGGCTGCAACTCTAACAGTAGAAAAGGCAAATACCAGTGTTGACTCTTCCAGGCTGTGTCAGCAGTTTTTGCTGTCAGTGATCAGTTTCCACTGAGCATGCACAATTTGGAAAAGGAGGCATTTAGTTTTCAAATTAGATTCTAGTCCTTATGGTTGCATTGTTAAGATGGAAGATCCAGATTCTACTTTTTGTGATTAAAAAAGCCTCACAGGAAGGTAGAGAAATCTCATGTGACCCAACAAGGACGAATCTAATTTTATAGGTTTCCCCTTTTCCAGGGGAGAGGAACTAAGAAACAATACAACAGAATGTACTAAACCAGCAAAGATGCCTTCTCTCTTTTTGTCAGTTTGAGATTTCCCTTCATTGGTGATACCCTTGCTGGTGAAAATAAAACCTGAAATTAGTTCCATCTGTGCTCTAACACAAATGTTTGCTACAATATGGAACACACAATGCTTGGTATGATATTGCACACAAATAAGAGATAGCTCCATATTCATTTTGGAGACGTTTTGATGGGAAAAAGAACGAAGTGAAATATGAGCATCATCTCATATTTCAGAAGTTATATCGTCTTTTTTGTTTTCAAGAAAACTAAAAGGAACTTAGAAAAGGTGCAGGCATAAAACTCAAACTCAAGTCTTTGCTAATGTAATTCTGCAAATTTCAAAACTTTGTAAACCATAGGGCTATGACTTAGGGGCTTAATTCATTTTAAGCTTCTCCTTATTTGTATAAAAGATGATTAAGGTTTTCATGGTTTACATTTGTAACACTATTTACTACTGTTCATCATTTGTACTGGAAAAAGGGTTCAAAATCCATTAAAATTATGTAAATGCATATATATATATATA
>QLTV01000448.1:1077142-1087582 GCA_003457575.1 Thermophis baileyi
TATATATATATATATGCATTACATCAAATTTTTATATTGTTTTATTTTTCAGTGTGACTAAAAGCATCTGAAATTGCTTTGGAATAATTTCCAAAATTGTCTTTGTGGGAAAGTGGGATGGGGAAATTTATCATACAAGCTGATCTATAAATTTTCTTTATTGTGAATTAAAATACGACTCACCAATTCTTGAATCAGCAGACAACCATGCCAGTATAAAATTTGCTGCCCCTTTATATTGCCAGATAAGCAGTGGTGGGTTGCTCCCGGTTCAGCCCGGTTCTTAGAACCGGTAGTGGCGGCGGCGGGAGGCTCCGTCCACCCGCCCGGGACGCTTCTGCGCATGCGCAGAAGCATTGTGCGTGCAAGCGCACACGCGAACTGGTAGTAAAGGGTTTTAGAACCCACTACTGCAGATAAGTATCTGTATTTACCAAGTACAAGAGACATTAACAATATGTATTGGTGATCTTATTTCCACTCTTTGCAGTAAAGGTCCCCAGCTAGAAAGAGCACCAAAAAGTTTTCTTAATATGGAATTAAATATGAAGTGGAGAGGAGCTAAGATTTGATTGATCATTAGCCTGGGAGTTATCCATCTCTCAAAATTCATTGCTTTTGCACAGAGATATTCAAAAAGAATCCCAATAGGAAGCTCCTTTCAGATACGGGTTTTAATGCCATTCCAAAAAAAGAGCTAAACCAATCCAAACAATAGCTAACAGGTCCAATAGACATGTTATGCAGCAGCAAGCAATCCAGGCCTATTTTCTTCCACATCACTTATCCCATCACTAGTCAGCTGCTACCTAGATATCTGGCCACAGGTCGGATTGCCTAGCTCCTATTGGCCACTTTAAGTTGCTGCAAACAAACCTCCATACATTCAAATTTGGTTTGGCCAAGAGAGCAAAATGGCTTTCACAGAGACATCTGCACTTAAATACATTTTTCAAGTCTGACAAGGATTCCTTATCAACATAAACTCAATGTTTTGGAACAGCTTTTTAACACGGATTTCATATGCTTTTGAATCAGAGGTGGGTTTCAGCAGGTTCTGACCTGTTCTGGAGAACCGGTAGCAGAAATTTTGAGTAGTTTGGAGAACCGGTAAATACCACCTCTGGCTGGCCCCGCCCCCATCTATTCTCTGTCTCCCGAGTCCCAGCTGATCGGGAGGAAATGGGAATTTTGCAGTAACCTTCCCCTGGAGTGGGGTGGGAATGGAGATTTTACAGTATCCTTCCCCTGCCATGCCCACCAAGCCACGCCACGCCCACCAAGCCACACCCACAGAACCGGCAGTAAAAAAAATTGAATCCCACCACTGTTTTGAATGTGTGCTAATCCTATTCCGCCCAGGAAGTTCATTAAAACTAGGAAAGAGAGGTAGTTCTAATAGCTGCGTGTTGCCAGTTTTGTCACCAGTGAGTATGCACTGCAGTTTCTCTGGTGCTTCTGTTGAGATATTTTGCATGGCTTTATTTTCTCCTTGGTTGCCTCAGAGGATTCCCCTAAGAGTACTCCAACTATCACCCTGCCTATAAATATTATGATTACGTGTTCTCACTGCCGAGGGCAGCAGGCAGCATTGGTGGCACCATACTGGAGGTTAATCACAATTGGGAGCCACCCAGAGGTTGGTATAAGATAGGCAACTATATAAATACTTTAAATAAATAAATAAAATTGTCTGGCTCCACAACTCCAGTATACAATTTCTCCATGGCTGATCATCGTCTGTTCTGGATAGTGCTAGTCAAGAAGTCAGACTCAGATTCTTGGTCACTCTCTGCCTGCCCTGACAGTCCCTAGAACACTAGCTGAGGATGGACCTATTGATTGGAGGTGCACAGTGTATGGGATGAATTCTCCAAACACACACACACACACACACACATACACACACACACACACACACACACACATTTACACACCAATACCTCTAAAAAGATGCCAATACGGGATGCTTGGTGGAGGCATCATACAAAGTTTTGATTTCTTCCTTAAAAGTAGAAGGAATGGAACCCAGGGCAATTGCCAAGAGAAGGCATTTTAAGGACTTAAGAACATAGAAAGCTAAAATAATTTGCATGGGTTTTAGGACACTGTGTTAGATTGGACACAGCCTCATGTAGCAAATTTTTAGTTGTAAATTCATGTGGCTTCTCCTCTTTTGCTTTTCTACTAAATTATAATCAAAATAGTTACTTCCATATGAACAATGGTGTCTGCTCTGAGCCTGAATGGCTGGAGTCAAGTACATCTGAAGGGCAAAACATTAAGGGTTTTTTTTTCTCCTTTTGGAGCTGATAATATGAAAAATGTGCTCATATTGTGCCTATAATTTAGTTTGTTTTGGGACTTGCTCAGATACTTCAGTGTTACAGAAATGACATCTTAAGTAGTTTCAAAAATTGAGTTTGATGTATCAGAATAGCATATGAGTGTTCTAGTGTAGGGCCATGTATAAAACACTGATCATGTCTTGTTTCAGAAGATGCATTTCTAGAAATAGATAATTTGACTGTTCTGAAGGTAGCTCAGTTTTTCGCATAGCATTCTGAGAATAGACTGTGCTGTTTTTCACAATCCTACTTGCTATCAGAACATTTAGTTAACTTTTATTTTACTTGAAAAAGCTAAGCAGTGTAAGATTCGGGTAGTATTTTGAAAGAAAGCTACTAGGAAATCCCAGAGCTTTAGACAACATTGTAAATTTTTAAAAAATATATCCTGGAAGACAGTAATTGAAAACCACTTCTATACTATCGCTGAGAAAACAATATAGTCAGAATAACAGAATAACAAAGTTGAAAGGGACCTTGGAGGTCTTCTAGTTCAATCCCTTGCTCATACAGGAAACCCTATGCCATTTCAGACAAATGCTTGTCCAATCTCTTCTTAAAAACTTCCAGCATTGGAGCATTCACAATTTCTGGAGGCAAGTTGTTCCACTGCTTAATTGTTCTGTCAGGAAATTACTCCTTAGTTCTAGATGACTATGGAGATTCTCAGTGTTCCAGGTCATGGTTGTCCCAAAGGTGCTTTTCCCCCCAAAAGGCAATTGGACTTTCTTGGGTTTTTTTTTTTTTTTTTTTTTTTTTTTTTTTTTTGCCTTGTAGACATTTTGCTTCTCATCCAAGAAGCTTCTTCAGTTCTTCAGTTGCCTTTTGGGGGAGAAAACCCCATCGTAGGTTTTTAGTTCTAGGTTGTTTCTCTCCTTGATTAGTTTCCTTCCATTATTTCTTGTCCTCCCTTTAGGTGCTTTAGAGAATAAGTTGACCCCCTCTTCTTTGTGGCAGCCCCTTAGATATTGGAACACTGCTATCTTGTCATCCCTAGCCCTCCTTTTCATTAAACTAGATATATCCATTTGTTGCAACCATTCTTCATATGTTTTAGCCTTCAGTCCCCTAATCATCTTTGCTGCTCTTCTCTGCACTCTTTCTACAGTAGAGTCTCAACATCTTTTTTTTTTTTTTATCGTGGTGACCAAAACTGGATGCAATATTCCAAATGTGGTCTTATTAAGGCATTATAAAGTGGTATTAATGCTTCACATGATCTTGATTCTTTCCCTCTATTTATGTAGCCTAGGACTGTGTTGGCTTTTCTGGCAGCTGCAGCACACTGCTGGCTCATATTTGAGTTAAACTCAAATAAAATAGACTTTACTTAACTGTCTTACCCTAAAACAAGAAACCATTCATATATACTATACAATCCCAATCTCATTTTGAGAAATAATGATAGTTAATACCCATTTAGAGAAAGAGAGTTTCAACATGAAGAGTTTTTCCATTTTCCAATCCTCCCAAATCCAATTTAAAATATCACTGAAGCTAATACAGACTATTTTCAGATCTATCCAGACATTGGGATGGTATAACAGTAAACATATCTACATATCTGTGAAACTACAGAGCTTACAGAAAACCATTAATTTGCCATTTCTGGCCATAATCTGAGCATAGGAATAAAACTGTGTCTACTTGCTAGCCAGTAATTGTTATGCCATCTCATACATAAACTCACACCCCTTCCCCTTCAATAGTAAAGAAGAATACATTGTTAACTTTCCACCATGCTTCTATACTTTTACTAATGTTAACTTACTAGCAATTTGGTATTTTGAATTCTTTTCGTAGCCATGGCAATATACTGCAGGATCCTAGTACTTTGCAGGAGGAATAAACCAAGAATCCCATCCCAGCAGAGCACAGACATATAGCAATATTGTATTTCATTTCTGAAATATCATAGAACCCACATTCTTTTTTATACAAGGGTACAATGCCACTTCAGTATACTTTTTTTAATTGTTTAATTGCAATTTTCTAATTGCAGGCACCTATTATATAATCAGTGATGACTCATCTTATATATGAAATCTATGTCTTTGTCAGGATGGCCTTAAGGAATGTGTTACCTTATTTAAGTGAAACAGGTCAGTCAAGCAATTGATTTGAGGATTTTAGCCACAGTTACAAAACCAATACTTTCCAAAAACCCTTAAAACCTGCCTGTGCCACATTAGGCTATATCCTCCTAAAAAAACATTTCAAGCTTGTTTGTTAAGTTAGGAACACTGCTGAAGGCAGCCAAACAGCCATTCTCAATTAAGACAAATTGGGCTGAGGGCGATTCAACTTAAGGGGATTATATTACAGTTAAGCAAGACATTGATGAACTCTACTTCTGCTACTATACAATGACCATGTCATCTAACTCAATTAATCACAATTTTGCACAAACACAGTGAATCTTCTATCACAGACAAGGGTTGGAAGAACGAGTTTCTGTTAGACCTGGCATTTCATTGGACTCTTGAGTCCTGATCAAGCATATTTAAGCAGCATTTTTCAACCCGTGAATCCTATCAAATATGGATATGTTCTCAACTAGACCCAAGGCAGCTATCCAGAGCCACACTAATACTCTTAAAATTCATTGACTTATTTTGTTTTCTCAAGTAATACATCTTGCTATTGTAATAAATGAGATTTTTAATGGATATGACTTTTATGAACAGAACTACAAAGAGCTGTGAAAAATACTTCACCAGGAATCAGTTACATAAAACATGTAATTGACTTTCGTTTTTTCAGTTTATTGCATAGGCCAAGGATATATATTAAGGAGGCGACAGTTTTTCCACTACAGGTAATGTTCAACTTACGATGCTGCAATGGTTGTAAGTGTGAAAATCGATCATAAGTCACTTTTTTCAATACTGTTGTAATTTTGAATTGACACTAAATGAATGGTTGCACGTCAAAGGCTACCTATAGTGGCTTTTGGGTGTATTTAAGAACTCTTTCTTTGGTAATTATGACTGTTACAAATAAGAACAAATTCTTTGTAATACTTCCATTTTCCCTGCTCTGAATACACTCTGAAACAGCCCTTGATTTTTCCTGCAATCTTTATTTCTCCTCCATCACACTGACCCAGTTCCTGATACAACTACATTAGCTCTTGACAGCACTTTGGTAAGCCACTCGTGTGGTTTTCAAAATAGATTCCTGGGATTTGATATATAAAAACATGAAGCACTTTATATCTTCACAGAAGCACTACATAAAAATAAATATCATTACCATCAGTACAAAATATGAAATATAGCCCAAAGAACTGTATGATCAGCAAAACCTAAATGGACATTTAAGATTTTTTTGTTTGGATTGAGGAGTGGGGAAAACTAAATCAGAATCTGCTCAGAGACCACAAAGAGATTTGGACTGTACTTCTGCTTCAGGAGTGTATGCATGACTGTAAACCAGTTTCTAAACATGCAAGATAATAATGATGGTATAACAATAACAATATTAATAACCATCAAACATCCACATCTATCCTAGGTCCTTGGGAAGGATTTGATTGGTGGATAAAAAAAATGCCAAATCCCAGTAGGCTGGCATGGATTTCTGTGGGATGAGAAACATAAGACGCATTCATACTTTCAAAGACATATGAAATAGTAAAAGGGAACATGATTAGTTGGGCAAAAATTTTGGACATAATATAATGCTGGAACAATGGGATAGATTTTGGAATAAAAATTATAAACTTACAAAAGCAACGATCTACAAAGAAAATCTTTATAAGATGTACTACAGATGGCATTTACCCCCAGCGAGATTGGCCAAAATGTATTCAAATTTATCTCCCAAATGTTGGAAGTGTAACTATAAAATTGGATCATATTACCACATGTGATGGACTTGTCCCGTCATAAAGAAATTTTGGTGTAAAATTCAGAAATGGTTAGAGGAAATCACAGAACAGAAAATAAATCTGAAACCGGAAATATTTCTGCTGGGAATACTGGACCTGAAAATGGATAAAAAATACTATTACATTATATTGCATATACTTACTGCAGCTAGAATTAATCTTGCACAATATTGGAAACAAACTGATATACCCACCAAAAGTATAATAATTAGGAAAATCCTTGACTGTGCTGAGCTAGACAAAATGACTATGGAATTAAATGAGAAAGAGGATTCGGAATACTATGAAATTTGGAGTAATTTATATGACTGGCTTGAAAAGAGAAATCAAATTAGTAAATAACTAAATTAGTATTGATGAATTTTTTTTCTTCGTTTTAGTATGTTAAAATATAACTATGTTAAGGAATAGTAATTAATTATGTAAATGAATATTATATAAGCACAAGATTAATGTCGATATGAAATGCTGTATTATAACCCCAGAGGGTATGTAGTGTAATTTGTACTGTGTTGTTTTGTTTCTTTTTTTGTATACGTCTTTTTATGTCGCTTTTTAAATGTATATACTTAAATAAAAATTATTTTAAAAGAAAATGCAAAATCCAGTCTGAACATCTGGCTGACTGTGCAAAGAACAATTAAAATAATTGCAAAAGGCAACTTTATTCGGAACAGCCTACATCTTGTAATGATACCTTTAACACTATCAAAGAACATCTCCCTATCTAAGTTCTTGGGAAGGACTCGATAGATGAATAACAAAGCCAAATCCTGTTTAAACATATGTCTGACTATGCGGATAATAGATGATGATGATGATGATGATGATGATGATGATGCAGAAGGATAAAGTGAAATTCATACACCAAGATGGCTGCTCTTAATTGCTGAGTTCAAGCATTACCTATCAATCCCTGTGCTGCCAGACAACTATGGCAGGAGACTACTCTGTCCATGTTCAGCAACAGTCTAAAAAGCTGACAGGCACGGGGAAATTGGCTCTGTGAAAAGCAAAGAGAACGTTGTCTCCATCCCAGTGCACCACACAGTCTGTTCTACTGCTGTTCAGAAAGATTTGGGGTTGGCTGGAGAGTTGGTAGGTACAGGGAGAAAAGCCAGCTTTGAAAAAACTAGAATTTCTCACTGCTTAAAGCAGAACAGCTTTGTAAAGAGTGTTCAAGAAGAGGAGGCTTGCACACATAGATGCCATATTTAAAGGTGATGCAAGCCTCCTGTTCTCAGCTTCACTTTGACTGCACCCTTAACCAAATCAATACACAATGAAGCCTGCTCAACTGCACCCACAGAAGAACTGCAAAAAGTTATTATCTGCTTAAAGGGGGAAAACACTGCCATACACTAAGGAAGACTTTAAGCTGCCTTAGTTATCAGGATGGGATGAAGGCACTATCATGAAGCCATGGCAGGGGAGAAAATGAATAATAGGCATGTTTATTGTGGAGTTAGATGCAAACAGTAAAGGGAAAGGCCCAAGGTATGCACTGTTCCATTTTCACTAATGTATGATCCATGTGCCATCATCTTTTTAATGGACCACTCAGAGGTGGGTTCCTCCCGGTTCGGACCGGTTCCATAGAACCGGTAGTAACTTGGCGGCTTGGGTCGCTAGAACTGGCAGCGACCCAGGCCTGCCATGCCCCTGAACCGGTTCTTTCGATGACGCCGTAGGCGCCGCCATCTTGTTTTTTGCTTCTACGCATATGCAGAAGCTTTTTTTAAGCACTGCGCAAGCACGCGTCACTGAGCGAACTGGCAGCGCGTGCGCGTCACGCGTCACTGAGCGAACTGGCAGAGAAGAAAAGCAGAACCCACCCCTGGGACCACTAAATATAAATCCATAAAAGAATACTCCTTTTATCATGTCTGCAGATTTTTTGCTTTACATCAAGCCATCCATAATTTTGAAAAGCTCTCCAGGCTGGCAGTACTGACAATCTACTACAGAGTTTCGCCTTCATGCATCTGAGCCCAAATATGTCAACTACACCTCTTGCTAAATAATTTTCATTTAAAAAATATTGCTCAGAAATGATCCTTTTGCATATAGATCCAGAAACATTGCCTTTCTTGCTGGGAGTTACTTTAAATTGGATAAAGCTGGAACATCTATTGAGCATTTATTAAGTTTGAGCTTTTAAAATCTTATGAAAGAATAGCCTGGATTGCAGGGGTGAAATGCTCCCGGTTCAGACCGGTTCTTGCATACGGTAGCGTGGGCGGCCTGTGGTTCGGAGAACCGGTAGCGACGGTTGGCTGGCGACGCCCCTGAACTGGTTCCCCGGTCGCCGCTCGGTTGCCCTGCAAGCAGATGTCCCCGGGCTGCTGTACATGTGCACCGCAGTGCTGGCACTCTCTCATGACATCAGGCTGGCCTGGCCCTATGCCGGCCAGCCTGATGTCATGAGGGAGCGCCAGCACTGCGGTGCGCATGTACAGCAGCCCGGGGACATCCGCTTGCCACAGCAAGGTAAAGCCGACGCTGGCGGTAGGGGGGAGGAAGACCTGTCCACCTGCCTTCCCTTCCACCTCCGCCTCTGATGCTGCCTCTGATGCAGCTGCCGCCGCAGTAGAAGGTAAGGCCGACGCTGGTGGGGGGGAGGAAGACCTGCTGCGCTCTTCCCCGGTGCAGTGAAGTTCCGGGATGGCGGAGAGCTTGCTTACTTGGGCTCTCCAAAGCAAGTTCTGCTGCCACCGCTGGCTCTCCCAAGCAAGCTCTCCGCCATCCCAGAACTGCGTCACGCCAGAAAATGCACCAAAGGCACAATAGGCTGCACTGCCCTGGCCCCGCTCAACCATGCTTCTTCCAGCCCATCCGCCCCACGGCGTGAACGAGACAATCGGCTGTGCCTCCCCACCCGGTCTTCCTCGTCGAGCGCTCCACCGGTGGCTCCGCCCTGCCCAGCTCCGCCTGCTGCCACTTCCTGGGAGAAGCGCCACTGCCGGGCCGGGCCACCTGCCCTTGGGCCCCCTGGAGGGCAGGGTGTGCTCTGCCGCCGCCACTGGCTCTCCCAAGCAAGCTCTCTGCCATCCCGAAACCGCGCCACGTCACAAAACTCCCTGGCCTGGCACAGTTCTGGGATGGCAGAGAGCTTGCTTGCTTGGGCTCTCTGAAGCAAGTTCTGCCACCGCCGCTGGCTCTCCCAAGCAAGCTCTCCGCCATCCCGAAACCGCGCCGCATCACAAAACTCCCCGGCCTGGCGCAGTTCTGGGATGGCGGAGAGCTTGCTTGCTTGGGCTCTCCGAAGCAAGTTCTGCCGCCGCCGCTGGCTGTCCCAAGCAAGCTCTCCGCCATCCCGGAACCGTGCGGCGCGGTTCCGGGATGGCAGAGAGCCCAGCCAAACTCTGCCCCCACTGCCACCACTGCTGCCGGTGCATCCTCGAGGAAGGATGGGTCTCACCAGCCCCTTGTATATGGGGGTCAATTTGGAGCAAGGGGGCTCCAGAGAGACCCCCCACCCCACCTCCTTTTCTCTCCCCACAAAAAAACCTCAAAAGGAGGGTTTCTGCAAATCCAAGGAGAATTTCATTTCAGTTCTCCTGCTTCCATTTAACCCAGCAGTCGGTGGAAAGGGGGGAACCTTCCACATCCCCCTTTTATTTGCCCAAATTTAACTCTCTTTCCAAAGTTATTCTGGCCTTCTTGATTTGCAGGCTGCAGAGGTACGGCACGATGCAGCCTCCGTGTTCACGCAAGCTGTTTAATATTGCATGCTGTTTTTTGGTGGATTTTTTGGGGGTGGGTGAGTGGAAAAATAACGATCTGTGTCTTTTCTATGCCAGATTTGAACCTGTATGTGTTGCAATAAAACTCTGGAAAATAGATAGAAGATAGATAGATAGATAGATAGATAGATAGATAGATAGATAGATAGATAGATAGATAGATAGATAGATAGATAGATAGATAGATAGATAGTTACCGTGTTTCCCCCAAAATAAGACCCTGTCTTATATTTTTTTTGTACCCTGAAATAAGCGCTTGGCCTTATTGCCATGCACTCAAAAGCCCAATTGGGCTTATTATCAGGGGATGTCTTATTTTGGGGGAAACAGGGTAGATAGGTAGGTAGGTAGGTAGGTAGGTAGGTAGGTAGGTAGGTAGATAGATGGATGGATGGATGGATAGATAGATGGATAGAAGATATGGATGGATGGATGGATGGATGGATGGATGGAA
>QLTV01000448.1:1094359-1107467 GCA_003457575.1 Thermophis baileyi
GAAGCAGAATTGCACCGGGGGAACGGGTGCGTGCGTGCAATATCGTGATGCACACCGGTGGCGAAGGTAAGTGGAACCCACCCCTGAGCCATGCCCACAGAGTGGTAGTAGAAATTTTTGGAACCCACCCCTGAGCCAGTGAACAGAGTTTGCCAACCAAGAGATGAGAGGTCGTCAGTTATGAGATCATAGTTGGCTTTTCTAAATTTATACTTTGGGCTTCCGTCATTACGATCGTCTTTGTAAGGACATAAATTGAGACAAAAGTCAATCATGCTGTGGTCACTGTTGGAAAAGTGTTCATTTATTTGTAGACCATAGATTGAGTTTAAACTATTGCAGATGAGGTCAAGGCAGTTGTTGAGTCTAGTGTTGTTTGTAACTAGTTGATTCAATGCCAGATTTGTAACGGCATTGTACATGGTTGTATGTATTGGTTCTGTTGTACATTCGTTTAGGGTCCAATTAATAAGAGGTAGATTGAGGTCACCAAGAAAGATAAGATACTTCTTGAATTACAATTGTAATGGAGCCTGGCAATTATGGTTATAAGTTGTGACATTCATAAAGCAGGTCATCATGTGACTAGACCCAATTTTACAACCTTTTTGCAATGATTGTTAAGTTAAGTGTAAAGAAAACCCATTATTTGCTATGGGGCAGTTTTTTTTCCAGAAACCAGAAGTAAACATAAGTAAATTTATTTTATAAAATTTTATTTTTATTTTATAAAATTTATATGCCACCCAACTCCCGAAGGACTCTAGTTCTAGTTTCTGGAAAAATGTAAGCAGCAAAAACATAATTGCAGGGTACTGCAAATGGCTGTAAATGCAGGCCAGTTGCCGAATGACCAAAATATGGTCACGTGCCTTGGGCAGGGAGTGGGGGGGGGCAGATATCATAACTTCAGAACTTGGAGTAAGTAGCTTTTGGAGAGTCCACTGTAACTTTGAATGTCACTGAGTGACCAGTCATAAATTGAGAACTACTGTGCAGTACTGTTTTGTATAATATTGCATATATGAAGCATGAAAAGGGTCCTTATAAAAATGATCTTCCTACTTGCATGCCTTTTTAAAGAGGTCTCAATCATTTTTCTGAATATAGTTCTGTGTAGCTGTTGCATTTTATCACCTCCCTTTAAATCTCATTATTTGTTTCTGTGTTTTTCATAATATTGTTTAACTCCAAACTTAACAGTATTGAATTAAACAGGATCAAATTTATAGTACATAAAAGCTATAGGAAGTATACAGTTCTGTGTGGATGAGTTGCCTTAGGATGAAGACAAAATTCTGTACTTTGTTTCACAAACTTATTAGGGAGGTGGTTGATCAAGTTTTGTCTACTGAACTGTTTGTTTAGGAGGCAGCTACCGGTATAAAAAATCTTCTGGCCTTTTTGGACAGCTGCCTCTGACCAACTAACCATAAAGAGTCATCGTTATTCTTTATGTTCCTAAGCAGGAAATTTCTCTTTCCAACTAAGGACAGGAAACATTATGTCCAAAGAATTCACCAATTTGTTCAGAATAGAGAATATCTTATCTAAAACACATTACATTTCTATGAAGCCCCACACATTTGGCAGATCAGTTTGAAGTAATGACCAGATAGTTCAAAAACTATTACTACACATGGAAAATTAAATCCAATCTGCTTTTCCTGCATTTAGTATATTTGCATCTAATTTTAAGAGAAAAAGGATTACACCAAAGTGTGAAAAACTGACATATAGTTATGGCTAAATTGGTCATAGAATATAGGAGTTTTTGCGCCAAAGAGTGTTTTGAGTGGGATGCTGCATAGTTGATCATTATCTTTCTCCTTTGCTCTTTTCTTTTATCCTTGTTTTTCAGTTGTATACTTCACATTAGCATCAGTGATTGTTTGCAATGCCACTAAAAAAGGTATACATTCCAACTCAAAAAAATTTAAAAACCCTCTTAATTAAAAAGAAGAGTACCAAGGATTTTTAAAAGATAAATAAAGCCTCCTTAAAAGAAGATACCCAAGATGCTAAACTGAAAACAAGACATTTTGTCTTGTTTTCTTGTATTGCTTTGATAATCAATTTGTAAAAAATAAGTCTCCATTTATAAAATACAATTACTGTACAGCACTGTTGGGTTAGATCAATTGAATCAAGTCTTCTCACTAAAATCGGGTGCTGTTATCTTAGGAAAATAACACATAGAAAGATAGCATTAGGAGTTAACAAGAATCCTAAATGAATCAGTTCCTCACTTTAGATGCCATTAGATCTACATAGAATGCTTTGTTCACAGTAGGGGAAACCTGCCTTGTCTTTAAAGATAGGGAAACCACTCAGGTGGTATTCTTAAATTTGTAGGTCTGTAAGAGAATCATCAATTACTCAAGTGCCTAGGTTTCTCCATTTGAGATTTCATGAATCAAAATCAGAATTTCTATCAACATGTTGCAACCATCTAAACTTCCTAAGTTTAAACAACACTGATTCACACAGACTTCCCTAATATGCTCTTCATTATATATATTTATGGTCCAGTATTCATTTCAGATATCTAGAAAAGTGTCTTAAGTTTTTTTTAAAGTAGCTCTTTAACATCATGTCACTGATCCTGCCTGTTTTATATACCTTAATTTTATTTATTTTAAATGAAAACATACTTCAAAATCCTTCAGCAACAAAGTGTTCCAGACTTTCTCAAAATAAGTCTTCAAATGGCATCAGTTAACATCAAATTTACTAGAACAAAATAGAGGGATGGGGGCAATACAGAACATTTAGTAGCACTAAAACTGCTATTCCTTGGAGTTTTTCAAGAATAAACTGTAATGCCACAACTGTATTAGACCTATTTATAAGCCATTGTATTCAACCAAGGTAACTTAATTTCATATCAAAGCTCCAGCTTTTCTAAAAAAATGTATTTGTGCCTATGTTACTATGTATCTTTCCAACTCATCCATAAAAATGCAGACTGAATTCATTACATTATATAGTTACTTGTTTTTGTGGCTTTGTACATTGATGAAATCTAGCTAGATTTAATAAGCTATGTTTCGTAGTTGTGTATAACATGGAAATCCAACTAGTTGCAGCTTACTCTGTATGAACTCAGCCTCTATAGCTGGATAGTCATGGAATCTTTTGCCCATTCACAATTCATCAAGCTGCTTTTAAGGTAATCAGAAAAATTTACTGTTTCCACTAACAAGTCTTATTAGTCTGCTAAGGGTCCCGTAGGAATAGGGTTAATCATACACTACAGTTTAGAAGGGATGTTGCAATGTTTATTGTGTTAGCCTTGTGTTTTCTTCTTCTTGCATATACATATGCATATACTGTACACAAGTCATTTCGGAGGGCTTTTGGTTCTAAAGGCAGTTTGAGACTATTAAAATAAACCACTGGCAATGATGAACAAAATCATTACTTATTGCACTTTTGAATCTAACTTCAGAATTCAAGTATGGAGATAAAAATTAAATATTTGAAAACCAGCATTGCATAATATGTAAAGTTGTGCCCTTTTCAATTTAGTATCTTAAAATTTAGAGAGTTCTAGTCCCAATACAATTTGGGATAAGGGCAGTGAACTATCTAAAATGGAACTATCATTAGAACTATACCTTATTTCATAATAAAATACCAAGTTTTTTTTAATTATTATTTCAACCACCAACTTTCAGCCACACCCATTCATTTGCAGTCTGCAAATAACCATGACTTACCATGCAGAGCTATTACAAAGCACATTAAGGGCATCACATATTTTCAATATTTGACAAGATTATATAAACATTGCCATTTTTTTAGTTCATCTGAATAAAGTGAGTATCCAAATTGCACTGTAAGACAGGGCCTGTTGAAATTGATAAGATATCAAATTAAATGTAATTAAATTCAGATAAATAAGCAAAGCAAAAATAACATTAAAGACTTAAAGAAACCAGGTGGGAGAAAGTCATTCTAAAGCAAAATGAACTGCATGTGCTGAAACTTGTTTGACATATGTTGGATTTATTCCAAATAGAAGATTTAGCTCAAGTAAGTTCTTTACATCTCAAAATATTAAAATTTATTATCCAAGAATTTTGAAGGATTATTTCTGGCTGGTTAAATTGGCACATCAAAATTTATAAACTATCTCACTTTTTAGAATTATTGTGCACATTTTTTTTACAGGCCTACTTCATGATCCAACAGCTTCCTGCCATTAACATTTAATCAGAATGCTCCTTTAAGTAGTCTAAATCTAGACTACATATCACATGACTCACTAAAATAAACATATTGTGGGAAACAAGCATATGAATGGCATGTATTCTACCAACCGCTACACTAGAACAAGGCTGAACCATGTTTGCACAGTTGATCAGTGTCTATATGCTCTTGCTTGGATGAAAGAAAAGACGTTTGGACACATATTTCATATGTTTCAATTCAATCATTAAAGAAAACTACCTTCCCAAGATGAAAGTACACTTTTCTAAACTTTTAAGAATTTAAGAACCTGCATGAAATTGCAAAAATGATCAACAGATCATTAAGAGAAAATGTGTTTGGTGGATTGAATGCACAAATAAAACACAAATAGTCACAGATTATTTACTTACATTTTCTAGAGAACTGATTATCTATAAACTGCAGAAGTAGGTGCTGAATGCAAATCTCACAATTTTACATTACATTATTATTTTATATCATTGAAGACTGATATATTGTATTGTACCTTGTGAATTTTTCTCTTTGACTTCTGTAAGAATCTAACTTAAGCAACACCTGTCACACTCATCATAGGAAGCATATGCTATATAATATCCACCAAAAGATATGATCAAAATATGTACCTTCCAGCTCAAAACTTGGATTCAATGTATTATTCCCAAGCATGTTTTAGTGCAAATGCATTTGCTATCAACTGTGTATTTATCGAAGTAGAGGGCTTTTATAAAGGAACTATTGCCTATTGAATTTTATATATGAATTAATTATGCCTCTTTTTTTGGTAGTATTTGTTTAAATCGGAGAACCAATTTGGTGTAACGCAGGGGTGTCAAACTCAAAGCCCGGGGCCGAATCTGGCCCCCAGGGTGCTTAGATCTGGTCCACAGGGCCACCCTGGAAACAGCAAAGGACGGGCCCGCAGTGCCTCTGCCAGCAAAAATGGAGCGCGGGAGGGCCACGTGCAGCCCTCGCAGGCTCCCTTTTCAGCCACAATAGCCTCCTGCAGCCCTCTGCCAGCTAAAACAGAGCACGGGAGGTGGGGCAGAGGGCTGCAGGAGGCTGTTGCGGCCAAAAAGGGGGCCGGGGGGGCACACGCAGCCCCCTGCAGCTGTTTTTGCTGGCAGAGGGCTAGCAAAACAAACTAAAAACAAAACTAAAGGGAAAATGTTTCCCTTTTGCATTTGAGCATCCAAGATGGGACAGGAATGGAGAAAGGGACAGGAAAGACAAAGAAAAAGAAGGAAAGATGGGAAGAGAGCAAGGAAGGAAAAATAAGGAGAGGAAGGAAGAAGAAAGGAGAATGAAGAGGGAAGAGGGAAGGAAAAAGAAGAAAAGAGAGAAGGAAGGAAGGAAGGAGATTACAATGAGATTACAATGAGAGTGAGGGAGGGCGTGAGGGAAGCACTTGGCCACCAGAGGTGTCCCCGACATGAGTGATGTCGAGCTGGTCACACCCACCCATGCCACGCCCCCCCAGCCCCCCAAGGTCAAACACAATCCTGATGTGGCCCTCAATGAAATAAGCAGAAGTAGCCTGCAGTACTGCACTTTAACCACTGCGCCACCACGAGCACTTGGTCACCACAGGTGCCCCCAACATGAGTGATGTCAAGCTGGCCATTCCCCCCCTCGCTTTTGTGTGTGTGTGTGTGTGTGTTGGTCAAACACAACCCTGATGCAGCCCTCAATGAAATCAAGTTTGACACCCCTGGTGTAGTGGTTAAGACACTAGACTAGAAAGTGAGTGACCATGAGTTCCCACCTTAGCCAGGAAAGCCAGCTGGGGGACCCTGGGTGAGTCACTCTCTCTCAGCCCAACTTACCTCACAGGGTTGTTGCTGTGGGGAAAAGAGGAAGAGGAGGGTCTGTTGGATATGTTTGCTGCCTTGAGTTATTTGTAAATATAATAAAAGCAGATTCAAATAAATATTCATTTTATTTAAAAACTCAAATCATTTTTATTAATGGGCACTTTTATTAAAAGTAGAAAAATCAGGAAGAGCTGGTCTAATAACTTAGTTGTTAAATATTTTTTCCCACAACACATTAAATATAAACTTTTAAAAGTCCTCATAGTGTTCACAACTAAGAGGTTAAAATCAATTACCTGTTATTAAATAATTAAGCAAGCACATTCAATGCAGCACAATCATTTAATTCAGAAACATATAGTACACCATAGATTTCTAAGTAGGTTTAGTGCTGCAAAATCTTCCCAAGCCATTACACAACTAATCAATGCTATAACAATTTCAAATTTAATAAAGGTTTACATTCAAATGCAATTATTAAACTTCAGTCTTTTAGCAGCACCAATATACACAATCACTAAGACAACTTGAAAATAACAATTTACAGCATTTTGTCAAGCGTTCTCTTCGAAACTTTTATCAAAGAAGACATGTAAATAACACCCATATGCTGTGCTATTTAAAATACCAGAAACTAAAAGGCCAAGTTTCAAAAGAACGAAGTTTTTGTTTAAACACAGGAATATACTTAGTGCTTTTACATAACCACTAAAGAAGGACCACTTTCTGGTAAGAGTTGCTTTCAGCCTTTCCATCCTATTTTGTTGAAAGCAGCTGGCAGTGACGTGTCCACCTGAGTTTCAGGAGCTCTGTGTTAACTCCTTGGCTGCTGCAGCCCCTGAAGAGAAAGTTCTGTAGTGCACTGACTTCTATTATAATCAGAGTCAAAGTGTCACAGAACTTTCTTTCCAGAAGCCAGAACTTTTTCTACTAAAGGAACTTCATCAGCTGCAAGGCAAGGCATCCATTTCTTGTCCACTACAACAGAAATAAAAGGGGGGGGGAAAGCATATTATTCAGAAAGGAAAATACATAAATTGATATTTTAAAGAAAGCAAAAAGCATTTGAGCAGTCCCAGTTTCCAACTTATGTGTATTCCACCTTTGGACCGAAAATAGCAGCCAAATTATTGCAATCAGACAATTATTCCCAGGTGGGTCCTAAAAGACTGCTGGTTTAGGCTCAGGTATGTTCCAGTCGGCTGCCACATGAGATGCAAGATAGATTTCCGCATTGGTAATTGACAGCACGATGGAAGCAAAAACTAGCACCATATGCTCTAGAGTTTGCTTCAAGAAGAAGGTAGTAGTTATGTGGAAGATCCCATTAGGCCACGTAGGCATACACCACGGAGACAAAAGTATACAACACCTAAAGAAGAATACCTATGCCTTCTTTCTCCTCTCTACTATAAGCTCCGAAAATCGAAACTAGCTCTAGAAAGCAAAACCGGCAACCAAATCAAGAAACAGGAAGCCCACCTGCTTCTCTCTCTATACCGATCCAGATGTAAATGAGAGAAAGGGATCCCCTGCATCCAGGAACCGACTTGCTTCTATCCCCATCCCAAATGACCTTAAGCATGCCGAGGCGACAATGGGAGCGTTGCCTGCAAAAAACGCATCGGCGCAGGAGGCAAGCCCACCACGCTGTACAATAGGGGGTAGTGGGTGGTGGAGGAAAAGGAACTCACCTACTTCGCCTCCTTGGCACCTGGAGAAACCGGGACGCCCAATGCAACAGGTCCGTGCAGTGCCTCCTCCAACTGTTCTTGCTGCAGCAGCGCTCGCCTTTCCCTGCAGAAAGAGAAATAGGAAGAGCCCGGCGGGTGATGTGTAGCGGAGCTGCCGCGGTTCGGACTTCTCGCGGCGGTGCCGCAGCCTCCTCTTCCGATCCGTGGTTGCAACAGCGGCGGCTGCTACGGCAACAGAGCGGCAGCTAACAGTGCCCCTCCGGCCGTCGCGTTCGCCGTCATTGCCCATTCCTTCTTCGCGCTCCCTCTCGGTTGCTCTGCTTCCTCCGTCTGCCTGCTCGCAAATGCCCGGTTCCCGCGATCTCCGCTCCATTTTGACTTTTGCCGACGTGGAAATTTTGGGTTTGGAGACGAGCTGCGCTCTTATTGGCTGGCGGAGAGCGGGGTCGGAGGTCATGGTTGCTGTAGCTGCTCCGCGCCAAGGAGTCTATCTCTTTTTTATCTATCTCAGACAGTGGAAAGAAAGGGGCGGTACAGGAACCGGAGCCCCGAGATCACGCTGACCCGATCAAGGCTGAATGAGGTGCGAGTGGGAGGCAGCACCTGCGCGAGCTATGAGCGCGCGCCCGCCCACTCAGCTATTCCGCTGTCCCACCGGGAGAGCTGGCAAGGCGGCGGGGGGGGGGGTAGAGGGAAGGCAAGGACGATGTGATGTAGGTGGCCGGAGAGCGAAAAGGCTCTGTCCGCGCTTTAAGGTGTCCTGGGGACCCTGCAGGGAGGGTCGGAGAAGCAGCACTGCTGGAATGATGGGGGGTGGGGGCGAGGAATGGCAGGCAACTCACTTTGGGGCGAAGGGAGTAGGTGAGGCTGTGGGTGTGGCAAACTAACCCAAGTGGCCAGAGAGGAGATGAAAGCAAGGTACCAAAAAAAGTCACCTTATGCCAGGATTTGGGGATCTAGGTGGAATCTAGGTGTCTTGGTGGACAGCCACTTAAGTATTAGACAGCAGTGTGCTGCAGTTGCCAAAAAAGCAGGTAACACAAAATCAATGCAAAATTAGAGCCTACTATAGTACACAAAAAACACTCTCCTAATGTCAGTCCTAAGTCCCCATAGAATCTCTGCCTGCCACCAGAATTCTCCTTGACTGTTAGAACTTCTACTTTGGGGGTCACACTCAAAAAGGGAAGGACAACATAGCATCCTATGAAGTTTCTTGGCCAAGATGACTACAGAAAGTGCACACATGGGCTAAGCGCTGATGACATATCCGAGGTGGCGCAGTGGTTAGAGTGCAGCACTGCAGGCTACTTCAGCTGACTGCTAGCTGCAGTTCGGCGGTTCAAATCTCACCGGCTCAAGGTTGACTCAGCCTTCCATCCTTCCGAGGTGGGTAAAATGAGGACCCAGATTGTTGGGGGCAAGATGCTGACTCTGTGAACCGCTTAGAGAGGGCTGTAAAGCACTGTAAAGCGGTATATAAGTCTAAGTGCTATTGCTATTACACCAGGAGAATCTGATTTTAGTATAACCTATTGTGGGAATGTGACATCAGTACACTATGGTTTGATACACTCTGTTATACAACATCGGCCAACTGTGGCTTATAAGGCAAATCCTGACTTAGTTTTGTAGGTATTAGATTAACAGAGTTGGAAGGGACCTTGTAGGTCATCTAGTCCAACCCCCAGTCCAAGCAGGAGACCCTACACCATTTCTGAAAAATGTAACGCGCGCGGCGACCCCAGTGAAAGGGTCATTCGACCCCCAAAGGGGTCGCAACCCACAGGTTGAGAACCGCTGCCCTACACCATTTCTGACAGATGGCAGTCCAATCTCTTCTTGAAAGCCTCCAGTGATGAAGCTCCCACAACTTCCGAAGGCAAGCTGTTCCATTGGTTGATTGTTCTCACTGTCAGAAAGTTCCTCCTTATTTCTAGGTTGAATCTCTCCTTGATCAGTTTCCATCTACAAAATGTGTTTTCTTTTCCCTTATATACCAGGATGTCGTTTTAATCTTTCCAACTTTTTGGAATGCAGTAGAGTTTGTTCTTAAGCATTTTATTTATTTACGATGCTTTGTCTCTACTTGCAACTCCATGTCTTAAGTTTCAAGATACCAAACCTGTAAGTACAGGTAGTCCTCAACTTATGACCACAATTGAGCCCAAAATTTCTGTTGCTGAGACAGTTGTTAAGTGAGTTTTGCCCCATTTTGCGACCTTTCTTGCCACCGTTAAGTGAATCACCATAGGTGTTAAGTTAGTAGCCACAACTGTTAAGTGAAACTGGTTTCCCCATTGACTTTGCTTGTCAGGGGCACTGCAACCATCGTAAACATGAACCAGTTGTCAAGCATACGAATGTAAATCACATGACCATGGGGATACTGCAATGGTCATAAGTGTGAAACATGGCCATAAATCACTTTTTTCAGTGCCGTTGTAACTCCAAACGGTCACTAAATGAATTGTTGTAAGTTGAGGAATACCTGTATTCTAGGAGGAAATCAGTATATACTGATCCCTAGGAATGGATCACGGGTTGCTATTTGTGCTGAGAACTATTTTCCAGAATAAAGGATCCTTTCCTTATTCCCCATAGCCCAAGTTTCTTTCTTGACAACTGTATGTGTAGCAGACAAATTCCAGATCCATATCCAGATTGCATTAAACCATTCGTTTAATTTTTGCTTAACATGCTATGTGAATCCTTCACTACAATTTGTAAAACATGGTGTATGAACTTATTATTCTTTATTCAATAAAGAGTCAGTTTCTCTTAAAGCACCAAGCTAGAAATTGGGAGACCATAAGTTCTAGTCCTGCCTTGGACATGAAAACCAGCTGGGTGATTTTGAGCCAATCACTCTTTTAATCCAATCCACCTCACAAGGTTGTTGTTGTGAGGAAAATAGAGGAGAAAGTTTTAGGTACTTTTACCATCTTGAGTTACCGTATTTAGAAAAGTAATAAAGATGGAATATAAATAAACTGCAGTTAAAATATGACATAGCACAGTGCAAAAATCATCAACAATACACCTCTCCAATAGTAGATCTAAAAAGGTAGCTTTGGCAGAAAGTTTAGCTGGAAGTTCTGCAACTCTTAAGTTTCATCGTGGCTGAAATCTTATAATTTTTGGTCAGAGAAAAATGAGCAAAAACCCCCGATGTCTTTAATGCTGGTAATATCAGCAATTCCTTAAACCCACATTTATGTGTCTGGCTGTGTTTGCTTAAATAGTGCTTGATTAGAACATAGCTCTTAATAAACAAAAGATTGTTTACAGAAAATAAGACATGTGCAATGTACTTCTGGGTTTTATCTAACTTCCAGTCAGACACAACATTCTTGTTGTTATAAAAAATGATACACTGAATGTAGATAGAGACATTATTGTGTCTCTTCATTGTTAGAAAGGAAGATAAAATTAGAAGGTATACAGCAGTGGTTCCCAAAGTGGGCGTACCGCCCCCTGGGGGGGATGACTTAGGGCAAGGGTGGCAGCAGGTGGTTCGCCATACCGGTAGCGACAGCTGGCTGGCCACACCCCCAAACTGGTCCTGTCCCTGCGCGCCCGCCGCCCATGTCCACCCAAACGCCCACTCGCCGCTTTTCCCGCCACGCTTTTCCCACCACTCGGCGCTTCCGGCCCACCCACCCCCCCCCCGGCCTATATAACTTGTTCCCCTTTGACACATGGGCACTTGCTTCGCCAACACCTCGCCAACGCCCCGGTCGCTGCTCGCTCACCCTGCCCCGCCCAGTCTCTGCTCTCCAGCTTGTCTGCCTGAAGCGCTGCGCCCCTGATCTGCCTGCCAGGTAAGCCTGCGAAGTTGCGGCCTACCTAGCTGCCCCTGCAACCCCCTACTGTCCTAGCCTGCCTTTCCTACTCCATTCCCCATGGCCTGCAGCCCCGATATGCTTTCCTGCCTTCCACGGGGCCTTCCCGGTGTCCCCATGGCCAGCTTGCAAAAGCAAGTAAGCAGAAGGCCACGTGGAAGGCAGGAAAGCATGTCGGGGAAGGGGGGTAGCAGCCTACTCCCTTCCCCGCAGCCCTGCCATGCTTGGCGGCCTTCCACGTGGCCTTCCCAGCAGTCCTCCATGCCCGCTTGCCTTCTGAGGTCGGTGTCCAGCCCGGTCCGGCCAGTCGGTGGGTGGGTGGCCCTTGGAAATGCAGACACTGAGAGTCCCTGCTACACAATCGCCTGCCCCATTTCTGCAAAGGCAGAACCCCCCCCTTTTGCAGGGCAATCCAAAGAGGGGAGGGGGATGCTGCAGAAAAGGCCACCTTCCACCCGTGCCAGCTCTGCGGCGCTTTGTGGCTCCAAAGCAGCCTACTGGCTTCTCAACCAGCCACCTGCCTGCTCTCTTTGCGGATCAGCCCAACTGACTGTCAGCACCACTCTGGGAACTCGGACTGCAGCGCCGGGTTGGAAGTCACTGGGCTGCTTCAGAGCCCCAAGTCCCGCAGAGCTGGCACGGGAGGCACGGGTGGAAGGCGGCCTTTTCTACAGCATCCCCCTCCCCTCTTCAGGTCGCCCTGCAGGGCTCTGCCTTTGCATAAACGGGGCGGGTGGTTTTATGGATGATTGGCGGGGGGATGCGCGGCCCTCCAGGATGGAGAGGGGGCAAGAGAAGGCACAATAGGCTGTGCTGCCCCGGCCCCGCTCAACCGCGCTTCTTCCAGCCCATCCGCCCCAGGGGACAACGAGACAATCAGCCACGCCTCCCCGCCTAGCCTTCCTCGCCGGGCACTGCTGCACCAGCGGCTCCGCCCTGCCCAGCTCCGCCCGCTGCCACTTCCCGCAACGGCCGGAGCAAGGGGTGGGCGGGAGCACGTGGGCCCGGCCGGCGCTAGGCTTACCTTTCTGGCGAGGCTCGGAGACCGCCCTGCATGCCCATCCGCCGGCTCTCCACTTTCTGCCTGCCCCGCCAAGGCCCCCGCCAGCCCTGAGGCTGGCGGAGCTCCATATTTGTGCGCCCCGACGCTTCCCGGCCCGCAAAGGTCCCGGAGCTGAAGCCAGGAAGGCGAGAGGGGTGGTGGCAGCAGCGCTCTGGCAACGTCGTGTCCCCTGTCATGTGCCGTCCAGGAGCGTGGTCTCCGGGCTGGTGGGGGCCTTGGCAGGGCAGGCAGAAAGTGGAGAGCCAGCAGATGGGTGTGCTGGGCGGTCTCCGAGCCTCGCTAGGAAGGTAAGCCGAGCGCCGGCCAGAGCACTTTCTTCCTTCTCCCGCCATGAAAGAAAGAAAGATGTTAGGAAGGAAGGGGGGGGAGAGAGAGAGAGAGAGAGAGAAAGAAAAAGAGAAAAGAAAGAAAGAAGAAAGAAAGAAAGAAAGATGGTAGGAAGGAAGAAAGACAAAAAAAAAAAGAAAGAAAGAAAGA
>QLTV01000448.1:1107514-1123813 GCA_003457575.1 Thermophis baileyi
ACGGAAAGAAAGAAAGAAAAAAGGAAAGAAAGAAAGAAAGAAAGAAAGAAAGAAAGAAAGAAAGAAAGAAAGAAAGAAAGAAGAAAGAAAGAGAGCGAGAGAGAAAGAAAGAAAGAAAGAAAGAAAGAAAGAAAGAAAGAAAGAAAGAAAGAAAGAAAGAAAGAAAGAAAGAAAGAGGAGGGAGGGAGGAAGGAAGGAAGGAAGAAGGGAAGGGGGAAGGGAGGGAAGAAAGAAAGAAAGAAGAAAGAAAGAAAGAAAGAAACGAAAGAAACAAGAAAGAAAGAGAAAGAAAGAAGAAAGAAAGAAAGAAAGAAGAAAGAGAAAAAGAAAGAAAGAAAAAGAAAGAAGGGGGAAGGGAGGGAAGAAAGAAAGAAAGAAAGAAAGAAAGAAAGAAAGAAAGAAAGAAAGAAAGAAAGAAGTGCTACGTCCCGGTAGGACTCTCCACTCTGCCCAGAAACCGTTCCTATTGGCTGCGACGTAAGCAGCCGAAGAGCGGGAGATTGGAGAGCTCCCATTGGCTGCTGCGTCTGACAGCCGGCTATAAAAGAGCTGTCAGACGCGGCTGCTGGGCGCGCGGCTCTTTACTGACACTTTGTGCTGTTTGGTGTTCCTGTTCTTTGTTAGCCTTAATAAAGGCTAGTTCTGGTTCAGCTCTCGTCTTGCCTCAGTTATTAGTACCCGCGCTAGGGATACAACACTGGCGACGAGGATGGGATACTGAGGCGTGCAGTTTTGAACCTTTCGCCTTGATCTGACAGCCTCCGTGAGCTACCAGTCCTGAGGCAATTGCCTCAGCTGTCCTTCTCAGGATGGCCAACAACAGCAACAACATGAATTCCTTCGAGACTTTCAGTCCAGACACTGAGACCTGGGACGCGTATCTGGAGCCCTTTGAATGCTTCCTCCAGGCGAATGATCAAACTGAGCTATCCAGCGCCAGGAAGAGAGCCTGTTTCCTAAATGCCTGTGGGCGCCAGATGTTCTCTACCGCTCGGGCATTGGTCGCTCCTCAGGTCGTTTACACGGTGCCATGGGAAGACCTCATGACGAAACTGAGGAACCACTATTCACCCACGCCGTCACGCATAGCATAAGGCTCAGGGATTACCAGGGAAATAGTATTCCCATCCTGGGGCAGGGCCAGTTCCTGGTGGAAAAGGGTACCTTCACGGGTCAGCTACCCCTAATTGTTGTCTCTGGGTCCCTCCCTTCACCCTTAGGCCCTTGGCATCTCTGGCATCCATTCCACCGTTTGTGAGGACTTCAGTGGCCTGGCGTCCGAATTTGCTGATGTGTTCGAGGAGACTTTAGGTAAATATGTGGGCACCCCTATTTCCCTCAACCTTGATCCCCAAGTGGCTCCCATCCGCCTCAAACCCAGGCGTATACCTTTCACCCTGCGCCCAAAGGTGGACGCTGAGCTGGATAAATTAATTGCTCAGGGCGTTCTTGAGCCCACTGACCATTCTAAGTGGGAGACCCCCATCATCATACCCATCCGGCCTGATGGCTCCATTCGCCTCTGTGCGGATTATAAATGTTCTTTGAACAAGGCACTTCAGGCGCATCCCTACCCTGTCCCTGTTGTCCAGCACTTGCTCCACTCCCTGGGCCGGGGCTCCATTTTCGCCAAACTGGACATGGCCCAGGCTTATCAGCAGCTCCCGGTGGATGAGGCTACTGCTGAAGCCCAGATAATTGTCACCCACCGGGGAGCTTTCAAGTGTCGCTGCCTCCAGTTTGGCGTGAGTGTTGCCCCCGGCCTCTTCCAAAACCTCATGGAGAGGCTGCTTTCTGGCTTGCCTGGTGTCATCCCCTACTTTGATGACATCCTGATATCGGCTTCAGATAAGCAGGAGCTCCTCTCCAGGGTCAGGAGTGTCCTTCTGCCCTTCAGGCAAGCAGGCAGGCCTCAAGTTGAAAAAGAGCAAGTGCTGTCTGGGTGTTCTCTCTGTGGAATTCCTAGGGTATCTTATTGATTCTGCTGGCATCCACCCCACTCCTTCCAAGGTGGCCGCCATCAGGCAAGCCCCGGTTCCCTCCAACAAGGCCGAGCTGCAGGCCTTCCTGGGCCTTCTCAATTTTTATTGTGTGTTCTTACCACACAAGACCACCATAGCTGAGCCCCTCCACAGGCTCCTGGACTCCAGGCACCCCTGGAAGTGGGGCAAGCCTGAACAGGTCGCCTTTGAGGCTGTCAAGCGCCTCCTCACCTCTGACGCTGTCCTCGTCCAGTACAGCCACAAACTTCCACTCACACTGGCTGCTGACGCCTCCCCCTATGGCATTGGTGCCGTCCTTAGCCACAGGATGCCCAATGGTACAGAGGCGCCCATTGCCTACTTCTCTCGCACTCTCTCTTCCACTGAGAGAAATTACAGCCAGACCGTCAAGGAGGCCCTGGCTTTGGTTGCAGCTGTCAAGAAATTTCACGACTATGTCTACGGCCATTCCTTTGATCTGATCACTGATCACAAGCCCCTATTAGGCCTTTTGTCCGGGGACTGCCAAACGCCCATCATCATCTTCCCCCGTTTGTCTAGATGGACCGAGTTTCTAGCTGCCTACTCGTACACCCTAATCTACCGGCCTGGCAAATTCCACTCCAACGCTGATGGCCTCAGCTGCTGTCCCCTCCCTGTGACCATCCTGGACCCTGCTCCTGTGTCTGAGGTTCTCCTCATTGAGGAGCTGGGGGCCGCTCCTTCCGCATCTGACATTGCTGCCCACTCCGCAAAGGACCCAGTCCTCCACCAGGTCCTGGACTGGGTGAAGAGGGGTTGGCCTCTGGGCAGGGTCGATCCGGCCTTCAGCCATTTTAAGTCCAGACAACTGGAGCTGTCTGTTCAGAGGGGATGTCTCCTGTGGGGCAGCAGGGTGGTGGTGCCCCCGGCTCTTCACAAGTGTGTGTTGACCCTATTGCATGATTGCCACCTTGGCATTGTCAGGATGAAGGCCCTGGGGAGGAGTTATGTCTGGTGGCCTGGCATGGACCGGGACATCGAGAACTGGGTGGCAGGATGCCAGGCATGCCAACGCTCTCACCCAGCTGCCCCCGCGGCTACCCCTACATCTTGGGAAACCCCTTGTGGGCCTTGGTCCTGGGTACATCTGGATTTTGCGGCGCCTTTCTTAGGACGCCAATTTTTGGTATTAGTAGATGCCTACTCTGGGTGGGTTGAACTCGAACTCATGTCCTCCACCACCTCAGAGGCCGTAATCCGGTCATTGGGGAGGATATTCGCCACCCATGGGCTGCCCGATGTCCTGGTTTCAGACAATGAGCTGCAGCTGACCTCCACGCAGTTCCAGCTGTTCCTGGTGTCGCGGTTCCAGCTGTTCCTGGCATCGCATGGCATCCGTCAGGCCCTGGTCGCCCCTTGGCACCCTGCCAGCAACGGCAGGGCTGAACGTGCCGTGTGGTCAGCCAAGGAAGCCCTTGCCCGTTTAGAACCGGCCAACTGGCATGCCAGGGTATCCAAGTATCTTCTGGCTCAGCACTCCACCCCGTGCCCATCCACCAACCGTAGCCCGGCCGAGCTGTTGTTGGGTCACCACCTCCGCACTGACCTCGACCGGTTGCACCCCCTCTATTTGCCCGAATCACCCCCGGACTCCTCCAGCCGGTTCTGCACCTTTGAGGAAGGCGACGCGGTTTATGCCTAGAACTTTGGGGGGGAACCCCGCTGGTTACCGGGCACTATAATTCACGCTACCGGCCCCTGTTCCTACAGGGTAGAACTATCGGACGAACGGCTCTGGCGTCACCACCTCGACCAACTGCGAGGGCGACTGGCTCAACCTGCGAGTGCACCAGTTCCGGACGCACCTCCCTGCCCCCTAGGCGGCCCCAACGTCCTCCTTCCCCCATCTGCACCGCCGTCGCTTGGCTTACCTGCTGTTCCAGCTGACTCCAGCGCTGCCCGCTCTCCATCGTCAAAGGAGGTCTCCCCGGACGATGCGTCGGCCCGCCAACAGTTTCCACAGCCCCGCCAGCAGCTGCCGCAGCCACCACCCCCGGTGACTACAGAACTTAGGCGATCATCAAGACCGCACAGGCGCCCCGCCTACCTAGATGACTACGCTTGCGCCATCTGGGAGAGGAGGGGTGCTACATCCTGGCAGGACTCTCCACTCTGCCCAGAAACCGTTCCTATTGGCTGCGACGCAAGCAGCCAAAGAGCAGGAGATTGGAGAGCTCCCATTGGCTGCTGCGTCTGACAGCCGGCTATAAAAGAGCTGTCAGACACGGCTGCTCAGCACGCGGCTCTTTACTGACACTTGGTGCTGTTTGGTGTTCCTGTTCTTTGTTAGCCTTAATAAAGGCTAGTTCTGGTTCAGCTCTCGTCTCGCCTCAGTTATTAGTACCCGCGCTAGGGATACAACAGAAAGAAAAAAAGACTTATGACCACAATTGAAACCCAAAATTTTGGTTGCTAAGCAAGAGTGTTGTTAAGTGAGTTTCACCACATTTTACAAGTTGGCCACGCCCACCCGGTCACCTGACCACCAAGCCACGCCCACCTGAAGAGGGTGGGGGCACTGAGGATAAGTTTGTAGTACCAAGGGGGCGGTGGACTGAAAAAGTTTGGGAACCACTGGTATACAGAATAATATCTGGAAACTTCAAAGAGACTAAATAATGCCATTTCATGTAAAAATTCAGAAGAAAAATCAGTACCAATTACTGTGCTGATTAGTGTTTGTACCCATCAAACAGTAAAGGTAGGCTATTTATTATTTATAAAATTTATGCCCAATTCACAAATCTCAATCCTAGGCAGCTAACATTGGATTAAAACCACATAATAAAACAGCTAATAAACAGAAAACTGGAGACAGAAATTACTAAGATCAGAATGTACAGGTAGTCATCAAGTTACAACAGTTCATTTAGTGACCATTTGAAGTGACGACAAAAAAGTAACACGACAATTTTTCACACTTATGACCATTGCAGCATCCCCATGGTCACGGATTTTTCATTCGGATGCTTGACAACTGACTCACATGACAGTTGCAGTGTCCCAGAGTCATGTGATCAACTTTTGCGACCTTCTGACAAGCAAAGTCAATGGGGAAACCAGATCCTCTTAACAATCATGTTACTAATTTGAGAACTGCAGTGATTCACTTAACAAATGTGTCAAGAAAAGTCATAAAATGGGGCAAAACTCACTTAACAAATTTCTCACTTAGCAACATAAATTTTGGGCTCAATTGTGATTGTAAGTTGAACCTGTACTCTCATTACAAAGGCCATTTACCAGAAAGACTCATCCAATGTCCTAGCCCATACCCAAGTTTTTAAAGTGTTTAAAATTTTTTGGGAACCATCCAAATTTCAGCAGGCATGTTCTTTCAAAGGGCAGGCACTGCCCCAGAGAAGGCACTCCTGGCTCCCATTGGATGACTTTGTTTTATAGAGAGAGCCCAAACCATGCCCACTTTGTTGGATGTTGTGGGACAGGTAAATACATTTAGAGTTCTGCAGTCCTGCAAATAATAAAACACTATGCAATGAGTGGCTTTACAGGTGATAACCAGCACCCTGAATTGCATCCAGAAGCCTACAGAAAGCCAGTGCAGCTTGCGAAATAGTGGTGTTCTATGAGTTCACAAAGAGAGTAGATAGATGCATCATCCCAGGTCTCACCAAAGATCATCTAAAAGTGTGATCAATGCTGCCTCAGTACTATATCTCAGTCTGAAACCCAACTGAAAAAACATCTAGAAAATCTGCTTCCTTTAGGACCCTCTGGATATCAAAACAGACTACCTTCTCATTAAAAAAGATAAAAGTTTCCCCTGTCCAGTTGTGTCTGACTTTAGGGGCTGGTGCTCTTCTCCATTTCCTAGCCGAGGGACCCAGTGTTGTCCAAAGATGCTTTCATGGTCATGTGGCCTGCATGTTACGCCAAGGTGCATGGAATGCTGTTACCTTTCCATCAAAGAGATAATTACTTTCCTTTGCATGTTTTCGAGCTGCAGGACTAGAATGGGAGCTCACCTGGTCACAGTACTCTTGGATCTCAAACTGCCAACCTTCTGGTCAAGAAGCCCAGCATCTTAACCGCTAGGTCACAATGCCCTTTACCTTCTCAGTAACCTTCCTCATAAAGGAACACAGGATAAACTGTATTTCATTGTCCGTAGAACTGATTCAAGTAATTACTTATTGAGTAACTACCTGTTTAAAGGTCAGCAGAACCACTCATCAAGATTCTATTCACCACCTGTTTAAAAGTCAGCAGATGTCAGGGTTCCAAATAGCATCTAAAATCAAATCAGAGTCCAAGGCAAAACATTCCTCTAACTTCCAATTTATTAATAGAGCCATGCTGGCACGGCTGTGAGAAACCCAGATCTGAAGTCCCCGGAGTTTCTCCAGCCAGTTGAAAGTTCAAGCCCTTGTCCCCACACCCCCAAGTCCATCATATGAACCAATCTTCATCTGGCACTTGGCAGGAAACTCCCATCTCCGTGCAGGTGCAGGACAAAGGATGACCTTGGCAATCTGAAAGGAATTTGTTATGGCTACGTACATCCGTCATGCAACAGCCCCTCCCAGATTCCCATTGCAAAGCCTACATTCTAAAGCATAAGTGTGGCAGGCCAAAGTCTCTAATAAAATATGGCTTCGGCCTGACAGCAGAACCACTCATCAAGATTCCATTCACCACCACCTGAGTCCAGCTAATTGTAATACATGGGTGGTCACACTTTCTTCAAGGATTCTATCCATTTCCTTAGGGCCAACAGGCTTGAACTCTTCTAGATAATCAAGACAAACTGTGTCTTAGTCATTTCCAAAAATCTGCTGTCAGAATCCAAATCAAAATTAACCTGAGTGACTTTATTCAACAGATGTCTTCAATAGTTTTCATCATAATCTTGCAAATGTTCCATTAGGCCCATTCTTACCCAAGAGGGATCAGGTCACCTTGAACAGAAACACTGGCTGGCTACCTGCAGATACAGTAAAAATGAAGAATCTTTACATTTTTTTGTTCTGATTTCATAAGGTTAAATTGTTAATATTACGTTTTTAATCTGTAATTAATTGGATTCTTTGTTTTCCTCCAGCAGGACACTATCTGGGGTTCCTTTGAAAACCAAGGAACTCTCTGGGATCTACAGACACAGCAAATTCACACAAATACGGTCCAATCCAAGACCACCGTCTCCTCTTTTCAAGCAGTCCCTTGGGGCCTTGACTGAACCATGCATCAGAACCTTAGAAACAACCCAAGTTATACATGGAACTCAGTGGGAGTCCATTAGGGACATGTGATGGACCAATCAAGGAAGTTCTCCCTGTGGTAGTGTGAGGCCACAGGGAACTTCAAGGAGTGTGAACTGACCATGACCATGATTTACAACAACCTTCAGGACTAGATCACATCACTGCCCCAAGACAAAAACAAGAATTTATGTGTGACTGCTGCTGTCTTCAGTAATGTAGGTCAGGCCTATGTTTGCCATGGCCTGACCTACATCATGAACTCCTAATCTGCCTTAGACTCATATTCCAGGAAGGCAGGTTAAAGTCCCCCAATATAAATCCAAAGCCAACCCATTCATAGCATCAAGCTCAACTAGGGAAGCTCCTGTGTAGCAGGAAATATGCTATAGAGCAGTGATGGCAAACCTTTTTTTTCCTCGGATGCCGAAAGCACGCACGTGCCCACACCCATAATTCAATGCCCCCCATCTCCCGCCCCCCCCCGGAGGCCTTCTGGAGGCCGAAAACGGCCTCCCAGAGCCTCCATGCGAGCCGAAAATCAGCTGGCCGGCGCGCACATGTGCGCTGAAGCTGAGCTAGGGCAGCGGTTTGTGTGCTGGCAGATATGGCTCCTCGTGCCACCTGTGGCACTCATGCCATACGTTCGCTATCACGGCTATAGAGGCAGTAATTCTCTCCAGTCCCTAAAACTCAAAATTATCAATAGACTCTCCCAATGAGTTGCCCTTGAAAATCACCAGAGTTTCTTGAAGGACTGTAATGTCTCCACCATTTCTGCATTATGATTATGGCTGGTATCATACTAAAGTGAGAATTTCTTTATGTAACCGGGTTTAGGTAATTTAAGTTGAATTGAATTGAATACTCTATTTGGCCAAGTGTGATTAGACACTCAAGGAATTTGTCTCCAGTACAGAAGCATTCAATGTACATGCAAAGCAACAGAGAGAATAATACTAATAATAACAATAACAACAACAATAAAAGGGGGAAATAAGTTAGATAATCAGGACAAGATTTCAGTAGGTAATTTAAAAGGTCTTCAGAGTGATTTTTTTTACTTGATAAATATCTGTTTCTTCATTTAATAGAAACTTGTATCATTTAATATAATATAACTTTAATATAATATCATTTAATATAACTTGTATGTACTGATTTGTAACCGTGCCCTAAAATAGTCTTTTTGCGCTTACTGTTGGATATGAGTATGAGTAGACATGCTAGTACAAAACAAAGCTTATATTGTCACAGTTTAAGCTTTCTAAGGCCTTGGTTCCTTTTGTTATTCTAGTTTCTCGCTCAGACCACCATCAAAATTATTTTTAGCCGAATTCAAAGTTTCTGGTAAATAGCAATAGCACTTAGACTTATATACCGCTTCACAGTGCTTTACAGCCCTCTCTAAGCGGTTTACAGAGTCAGCATATTGCCCCCAACAATCTGGGTCCTCATTTTACCAACCCTGGAAGGATGGAAGGCTGAGTCAACCTTGAGCCTGGCGAGATTTGAACTGCCAAACTGCTGGCAGCCAGTGATCAGCAGAAGTAGTCTGCAGTACTGCACTCTGCGCCACCACGGTTTATGCCATTCTCTCATACCAAATTTTATTGTATCTCCTTAATCTTATTCATTTTATAACTTTCAGACAGAAGCTAAAGTTATAATTGTCTATGGAGATTCTCAGTCATCCATGTCATAGTTGTCCCAAAGGTGCTTTTTCAAGAGGCAACTGGACTTTCTGGTTTTTCTTTGAAGACAATTCGCTTCTCATCCAAGAAGCTTCTTCAGCTCTGACAGTCATCCTGAACACAGATGACTACAAGACCAAGGTGAACAATCTTCTGAAGGACACTGCTACATATGAAACTCTGAAGAGAGACCCCACCATTAGTTACAAGAAAAAGGTCATTGATTTCTTGCAACACCTATCAAAAGACAATTCCATTGACAAGCCACAATATTACCGTCTTTCCCCCTGGGGAAACCACCCCAAGCATATATAGGCTCCCCAAAATCCACAAAGGGGGAATTCCACTAAGACCAATTGTCAGCAGTATCAACTCTGTCACCTACAACATTGCAAAACATCTAACCACCTTATTAGCTCCTCTAGTTGGCAACACCACTCATCACAGCAACAATTCACAGGACTTCGCTAGCAAGGTTGGTTTCCTATGATGTGACTTCTCTCTTCACCTGCATTCCAACTACTGAAGCTGTCATGGTAGTGAAAAAATGATTGCTACAAGACAGCACCTTAAATGACAGAACCAACCTCAGCCCAGACCACATATGTGCCATGCTGGACCTCTGCTTGACCAGTACCTATTTTAAATACAATGAAGGTTTCTACAGACAGAAACACAGTTGCGCCATGGATTCACCTGTGTCCCCATTGTGGCCAATCTTTACATGAAAGAGGTAGAACCAAAGCCTTAGACTCCTTCACTGGAATTTCATCCACTAACTGGTATAGGTATGTGGGTGATACTTGGGTCAGGATCAAAACACAGGAATTGGAAGCGTTCACCAAAGATATCAACACTGTGGACAGCTACATCAAATTCACATGGGAAGATGTTAAGGAAAATAGTCTAGCCTTCCTGGACTGTGCGGTACACATTAAGGAAGACAGAAGCCTTAACATTGAAGTTTATAGAAAACCCACCCACACAGATCAATATTTACATTTTGATTCCCACCACCCACTGGAACACAAAATGGGAGTCATCAGAACCCTACAACACCGAGCTGAAGGCCTGCCTACCAGCAAAGATGGGAAAGAAAAAGAATGAAAACACATCAAGGAAGCCCTCAGAATGTGTGGGCCTTCATCATATCTCAAAAAAGACCCTACAGGAGCTCCTCCATAACAGACAATGAAGAGTACAATAAATGAAGCAACGTTATCATTCCATATGTTGCAGGAATATTGGAAAAGCTCAGGAGGATTTTCAGCCAACATAACATATGTGCACATTTCAAACCTAAGAATATACTAAGGCAGAAGCTTGTCCACCCCAAAGATAAAACACCCAGACATAAACTGAGCAACATGATATATGCAGTACAATGCAGCCAGCCATGTGTAGATCTGTATGTTGGAGAAACAAAACAACCACTTCATAAGCGCATGGTATAACATAGGAGAAGAAGCACATCAGGACTAGATTCAGCAGTTCATCTGCATTTAAAAGACACAGGCCACTCGTTTGAAGACAACAAAGTCCACATTTTGGACAGAGAAGACTGCTGGTTTGAAAGAGGGGTCAAAGAGGCCATCTGTGTCAAAATTGAACAGCCCACTCTCAACAGAGGGTGTGGGATATGACATCATCTATCTCCAGTCTACAACACAGTCCTTTCAACAGTTCCAAGAAGGCTCCACATCAATTTGCACCATTCAGGTGACCCTGATGACACAGATAAATCTCAGGTGACCTTAACGACTCACTAAAAGAATGCAGATGTGCAAGGAGTATAAATCCTTCCGTTCCTCACCATCCTGTCAGAGCTGAAGAAGCTTCTTGGATGAGAGGTGAAACGTCTTCAAAGAAAAACCAGAAAGTCCATTTGCCTCTTGAAAAAGCATCTTTGGAATAAAGTTGTAGTTCTAAGTACAAATACCAGGAAATAAGTCCCATTGGAATCCATAAGACAAGAGAGTAGCACTGTTCTTACAATTGATCAAAATTGGAAGATACAACAAAGAATAAAAATGAAGACGTGTCATAGTATAAGCTTACACGTTAGCCAGAGATGGGTTATTTACTGTCCATTCTAGAACAGTCTGAAAATATCAGAGTGTACATTAAGTCAGACTAGTGTATATCAGATCCTGGCCTTCTCTTTCAAAATCATATGAAGCATTTAAAAAAGTGAAAGTAATAGCAATATGTTTTTCTAAAATAGATTGCTATATTTCAGGAAACTTCTATACAGGTTTTGCATCAGTTTTCCACACCAGCAATCCTATTTGATTGCATGATGGTGAGTGTTTTGAGAGCACACGGTTACTTTTTTGTGGATTTTTCTGTTTTGTACAAAACCAGAGGATAGCTGTTTATCATGGAACATTGCTGTCTGCTAATTTGGGACAACCTGTTCTCTCATTAGTGGCAATTCTTATCCCATCCTTGGCTCCTAGAGTCAAGATAGTCATTTCCTAGTTCCTCTCTCTTAGTATTTTTTAGAAGGTATCTCTTCCTCTTCCCTTCCTATCAATGCAGCAATATGCAACCAACGTGATAGTTATTGGGGGAAGTATTTGGTCACAAATTTGCTCACATTTTTGCAAAAAAAAAAATATGTTTTAATGCAGAAAGATTTGTGTCACTGCAGCCAGAAAATTTTGCCGCCAGAAAACTTGGTTTGTGGCAACCACTTAAAAGTTTTTGCAAATGACCAAACAAATACCATGTTAGACTATACAGTGGCTGCATATACAGAGTTTGCAGGACAACATATTTAGAGGGCAATAGAATGGGGGAGGGTGATGTAAATTTACAATGGAAATAGCAGCTACATTCAGCTAATAGCAAAGACTTTTCTATAGGTAGTAAAATGCATGGCTGACATGCCACTGTATGGAATAGGAGGGTTTTAAAAAGAGTTTAAAATCATCAAATGAGCCTCATATTAACTTATCAATTAATTCCTGGTGCTTGATTTTTAAAACTGAAAGTAAGGAGGTTGTCCTTATAGAGCTTAAGAAGCCCTGCTTCTAATCTAAATATTTGAAAATAGGCATTAAAATAGTTACAGACTTAACTGTATTATATTTTTCCCATGCAAATAGAAATGAAATGAAAATGGTGGTAAGAAAGAATCATAGTGGCTTAAGGGGTGAAGTATGAAAGCCCCTGGAAGTAAATCAGCAGTTACTCACTAACCTAGGCAGTGATTCTTCTTCACTGTAATCTTCCTCATATTGTATAGAAAAAGAAGGGAGTAGCAGAGCAGGGAGAACACAGTTCTAAGTTTCTATAGGGAGGATAGAATATACATATATTGAATGAAATGCTTGCCATAACTCCCAATTTAAAATATCAAGATATACTGTAATGGACAAAAGCATGGTAATTATTAATTAGTAGAGTTAGCTACAGCCTTATGCCCCCAAACTATTTCTGATGAGGACATTATCAGTTAAGAATTCATTCAAATTTGATTCATTCTCTTCTGGAAACTGCTCCTGACAAGACCTCCCCCAGCCAGGGGACAATCCAGAACCATATTTTGCAGCCTGCCAGCCAGCCAGCCAGCTAAGCTACGAGGTGTGGCCCTGAATAGGGAAGCTTAAAGAATCCTTTGTGTAAGGACAGATTTGACATCTTCTCACCATGGCTTCTCAGTACAGTGATCCAGAAGAAGCTGAGATTGATTTCCCACTGCATCCATACAAGGTTGGAGATTTGGTTGTTCTGAAATGGACGGATGATTCCTCTCAGCACAGATGGAATGGTCCTTTCAAAGTGAATTCAATCACCTTTGCATCCCTGAAGGTGGATGGAGTGAAGAAGTGGGTCCATCACACCGAAGTGAGGAGATACGTTCCACCCCCTGAGGAAGAGGAGAAAAAGGAGTCAGAGTGACCAAGTGTCAAACTTCTATACCAAGTTTTGATCAATCGTTTTCCTTCTTTCTTTGAATATTATATAAAAGACTAAAATGAAAGCAGTTAGCATGTTCCCAAAAATACGTACTTCTTTGTTGCTGCAATAATAAACAAATGGATTGGCTAAAAAAAAAAAAGAATTCATTTAAATTTACTCTATTAGTTCAATAAAATATGTTTGCTGTAACAATTGCAGAGTTAAATAAATGGTGCTACTTCACAATGTTGCTTGTTTTGTTTTGGTATTGTATATTGTGTAACTAAGTTCCTGTGGTTTGTAAATCATAGTTTAAGTATAATCTGAATTCAGCCACTTGTTTATTTAACAAACTATAGTAAAGCGAAGCACAGCTGTGCAGAGTGTAAACCAATTAGCACTCAATGTTCTGTAGCAATATTCCTGCTTCTTGAATTATTAATGTTTTCTCAGTAGGGTGTTGTGAGTTTGTCACTCTCTCTTCCTTGTTTATAGGACTACAATTTCTGAAAATAATGGTTTCTTTATATGTTCTGGGGTATTTAACATGTTTCATGCCATGCACATTTAAACTAACATCATAGCAGATCTATTTTTATGGCAGGGCTCAATAGATTACTTTTCTGGTTGAACTGGTTCATTTAAAAAAGCATCCTGAAATTGTACATTTTTATGCCAAGGTTTCACAGAAAGTTTGCTCCCATATGCATATAATTATAACTACAATACTCTTTAATTCTATTAACATATTAATATTAATGTAACTTACTCAATGGTATGTTTGTGTTTTCAACTTTTTCAAATGACTTTTTATTCCTGTATGATAAGATGCTCATCCTGAAACTTCAGAACCACATACAATAACCAAAATTATGGGTGTGGCTCTATGTATTGTTACACAATTGTAATTTTTAATGTGATGGAGAGGGAAATTGTTCAGTACGGGAATGAGTAATCATTGTAACTCCACTGGATTTTAATGTAAATGAAATATTATCAGTTTAGGTTTTGTACAATGTTTAATATAACAATTAAAATAGATTTAATTAATTTTTATAATGCAGTAACTGGATCTATGTATAACCCCTTTTGAAAGTGCCTATGAAATATTTATACTGAGATGACTGATATATTATCTTGTTTATGTTATAATCACATAATGCAGTGATGTTGAACCTTTTCAGCACCAGGTGCCGAAAAGGGAGCGCGTGTGCGCGCGGCACCGAGTGCTGAAAAGGGAGCACTGCACACGCGCTTCGCACGCCCTCTGGGACATGACCAGGAAGAGGAGTTGCCCAGGGGGCATGCGCGCAGCAAAAAAAAATACTTATGGTTTCTGGCGCGTGCATGCGTGCCGGCCAGCAAGTCTTCCTGTTACTGCCGCGCATGTGCCAATCAGTTGGCCAGCGCGCATGCTCACAGACCAGCTCTTCCAGTTTCCGGTGCCGCACGCACAAAGGCCAGCTGATCGTCGCGTGCCCATGCACGCCAGAAACTCGGAAGAGGAATGGCCGATGCCGCGTGTGTCAGGCGACATGGCTCCGCGTGGCACTTCGGGCACACGTGCCATAGGTTCGCCATCATGGACATAATGTATCCTTTGTGTGACACCAGAATGTTGAACCAGAATAGATATAACTTAACCAAGGTCCATCTAATTAATTTTCCAACCACTTTGGATTCACTTTGGTGAGGCTTGGTTTTTATCTGAAAAAGGTGGCAGCTTTTTGCCTAGATTGAAACATTCTCTTGAGCTTTCTAAAACAACAGTTTAAAATTCTCTTCTGATGTTAGAGAACAAAAAGAATATTTGGTTTTGGGAATTGAAAAAAAAAACTTGAAATTTATCAATCAAATGGAATTAATCAAATAGCTCCCATAATCTGTGTAAAAGCAATCACAGGTTTAGGCACACTATTTTGATGTCCACATTAAGCTGCTATTATTCACATTACACTTCCCATCTACCACTGCAACCACAGGTGAAAGAAGCATATAGTGTGTAGTAGCTACAACATTGGACTAGGACTAGAGAGGCCATGCACCCTCTGCTGCGGAAATATACTGGGTGATTTGGAGTTAATTTCTCTCAACCCAACTTCAGAAGTTTGTTGGGAATTAAAAGATGAGGAAAGGAATATTGTGTTTGCTGCCTTGAGCTGAAAAAATATAAACACAACAATATTCAAAGTATTCAAAGGACCAGTGTGTTTTTCAACCGTTAGCATGGAAAAATGGCCAGGCAGAAGGAGGAGAGGGGGAGAAGATCGCTTGGTTATTCAAAGAAGACCCACAGAATCCAAGTCTTTCTCAAGCCCTTTTTTCTTTTCCTTCCCTGAGTATTGCAGCAACAAAGGCAGAGCTATCCTTATCCATGGGAAAAAATAAATCTAGGAAAAGGGCTACTCCTGTGTGATAATTACAGATTCTTTCTTATGACTGCAATTTCCCAAATTAAAATAACTGTGATTAAGATCATGAGAATAGTAATGATGGATCCATCTTGGTGGCTTCTTCAGGGCAGGGCCCACTTGAAAAAATGCAAAGGAGCTCCCTCAGGCACACATGTATAAACAATTAACTAATGGCCATCAGGTCTATTTTTCCAGGAACAACAAATTACTCAGGATGTTTATACCACATGTCACCATGAACTGACCTTGGTATATATGGAAATTACATTTTATTCGTTATTGTGGCTAACAGCTGTTGATGAAAGAAATACCTTTTATTATTTCTTTTTTCCACAAGTCACAGTAATTGTCACTATATTTAATTACATGATTCCCTGCTCCTATGAATCTAAATGTATAGAAAAACATGGATTATGAATAAAGGGATAATTATCTTTTTCTGTTTTTCTGAGGGAGAATAAGAATGAACATAAGCTAAATAGTGAAGTTGGTCCTGGAGTTTAATTTAGTTTCTTATATAAATTCAGAAGTAATGAACGAATGATAAACAAGACAGCAAGTCTAATATTCATATTTATGGCTAATGTCATGCATCTGTGATAGTTCGTTTATATAACCATGTGCCTTAGAGGATGTATTTCTGTTATTTTAAAAAAATGCTCTTGCCAATGCAATTTGAAAATATTGGTTTTTCAAAATATTTCATTGTCATAAAATTATAACTCAAATTAACTCAAATAAACTCACTTTGCAGCTTCCTTTGTTGTTGTTGTTAGTTGCGAAGTCGTGTCCGACCCATCGCGACCCCATGGACGACATTCCTCCAGGCCTTCCTGTCCTCTACCATTCTCTGGAGTCCATTTAAGTTCACGCCTACTGCTTCAGTGACTCCATCCAGCCACCTCATTCTCTGTCGTCTCCTTCTTCTTTTGCCCTCAATCTTTCCCAGCATTAGGCTCTTCTCCAGTGAGTCCTTGGGTCCCTTGAGGAGCTTATTCTGGAGGGAAGAGCAGAACCAGAGACAGACGCCGCTCTGAGGAAA